>LQRL01052434.1:0-13472 GCA_001703475.1 Hydroides elegans | reverse complement strand
GCCGCCTCCTTTCGCTCTCCATATCCACTCTTTTTTTTTTCTCTCTCTCTCTTTCTCTCTCATTCTCTATCTCCCGATCGCTGAATGTCGGAACTGCGACGTCGGCTGGATTAGTTTGGAAAATAGATCCTTGTTGTATCCATCATCAATGCTTTGGAAACCACGAATTCTAATTGATTTACTCTTCGTACTGAAACAGACGTCCAAATGGCGTTATAATGTTCTGTTTTTAAATGATGATGGATGATATTTAGTGTAGGATTTTTAACATGACCACGGCGAATTAAAACATAAAAACCTATTTTATCGGAGCGTTTAAAGCGTAGAATTGAAATCGATTTCAAAAACCATAAATATTGAAAACAATTATCTAATTTGATTAAAAGTTTATGCAATATAATTATTTGGCAAAAGAAGCGAAATTTTCAACCAACCTTATTTTTTTCATTTTCAAACAATGTATTTTTTTCAATTCTTATACAGAAATGTTAAAATCAGATTGTCTATATATGCTGGGAAAACATACCTTTTTAAAGTTACTCCATATATTTATCCATTTTTAAAGTGTTAAACAAAGTATTGTTTATTTAATATAAGCGCAAAAACGAGTGAGTTGATTGCCTCATATAAAGATAACGTACTGAAAACGAAATCCAAAAAAGCTGCTTGTCATGCAAAATTAGCTGCATAGACAAAACACACAAAGCGTTGCGAAATAGCTGTTTTGTTATGGGTGATGATTCATAGGTAATTTAAATGCAATGCATTAATAAGATGCAGGGACGGTGGTTTGTATTAAATGGCTCCATAGAGGCCTGTATAAAATGTTAAGACCACCATATCAACAACAGATAAAAATAAAGGGTATTTATTCTGGTATTGTTTAAAGGCTGATCGGCTTGTTTTGAAAAAAAAAGTAAGGAGGCTCAAAACTGCTGTTGGATAGCTGTTCAAATCCTCTCTAAAGTACCTAATATGATAACAACCCTTTGAGCAGATTCCTATCGTTATAGCATTACTCGTGATAGTTTTGATGAATGAAATATAGGATTCATCTTTAATATGGGGCACGGATGTTTATATTGATTAAAAAAAAGGATAAGATGACTGTGTTCTCCGGGATTCATATGATTTTTTGCACCAGTTTTGATAATCTAATGTTGGGAAAGCGGGTGCGTAAATTTCGAGTGGCATGATATCTATATCAGACCGGGGATATGTGTTTTACTGATCTGGGCCGGCTCACTTCTGTTTAGGCGCGTTCACGCAAAACAATATCCTATTTTTTTGGCGTGAACAGAGAGGATAACTTGCTATGTTTTTATATAAATGTGGCTTTCGAAAATATCGGGTTTCGTGCTTTTTTGGAGGTTTTCCGTTTGCGTGCACGCGGCCTTATGCTATGATACCAAGATAATAAAGCTGAGCAAGCGGTGGCACACTGTCCTCGGACAGTCTTGTTATGTTTGTAGCTAAAAGCCTAAACGGTTTCTTGATTTAAACGTATGAACATTACAATAAGGAATCAAGAACGTTACAATGAATGGGGCAACTTAGTCATTCCTGATGAGTAGGCTAAAGCACACTATACCACTTCCAGTATTTTTCACAATAGTCGTTGACCTGCGCCGCTATATATCCTTCATCCCTAATATATTCGAATAATAAATCTAATCTTTGTTTCTGTTCCATGGTCATTTATATGATTCTAAATAAATAATCCCATGCCTAAGAGTTTCATTTTAAAATTTCAACCCGAGGAAAGTAAAGTTTCGGTTTACTAAAATTCGAATCTCGGCAGGGTGGTAGGTATTTTTTTTTCACATAGGCACGGGTGATCAGCATGCATAACCGATATACATCATGTATAATACAACCGAGTCATGCAGACTTGATGTCTGTATAATTCTCTTGATAATGGCCCCATCCATGCATACTCTCAATATCCGACCAATAACATAATTAAAATGCTTAAATTCTGAATGTTTTTTTTTTAATTCCCAGTTCCTTCATGCACATCATCCATCATGGAGTCGACTGAAAATACTGACATGGAGGTCGCCCATGTTCTCGCTTCTGGTTTCGCCATGTCAGGTGACCATGCCATGCCGAGCTCGCGTACAGGAAGCGGTCGAAGCCAGACGTCTTCAAGTGATATCATATCTCCGAACCAAAGATCATCCATGGCAACCACACCCATGCGACCCTCCACTGCAATGACCAACTTGACCCGCGGCAATCGCTCTGCGGCTACACCTAAGATCCGACCGCTTGGGATGTATCATTTGGCGGCACAAGGAGAAATAGTGGCTTTGAAAAGTGAGCTTAATAAACAGGCAGTGGATGAGCCGGATGAAAATGGGTTCACTGCGCTAATGTGGGCTGCTTGCTATGATCAGTTGGATACAGTGAAATTTCTATTGGACCAAGGTGCAGCCTTGGACAAGAAGGGGCCCAAGCGTGAATCCGTGTTGGCTCTGTCAGCAAGTGCTGGTAATACTGATATTGTCGATTTGATAATTAGTAAACAGTTGTGTGATATTAATGAACAGGATGATAATTGCAACACGGCTTTAATGCATGCCTGCTATGGCGCCCATTCAAAATGTGTTCAGCTATTGTTGGATCGGGGTGCTGACATTACATTGAGAAACGCGGATCAGTTGTCTGCGTTTGATATAGCAGTAAAAGCAAAGAACAATTTGGTCCAGAATGTGTTAGAAAAACATTTAATGAATTTATTTAATGAGTAAATTTTAATATTATTTTTATTTAATACTGTTGTACCACTATTGAAGGACTGATGTTATAGGCTTGTTTTAGAAGCTATAAATTTAACATAAATGGTGTATAATGTTGCAAATTCTCATAAGATTTTCACGCAGTCATGTTGCTTAAGAGTGACAGAAATGTTCGATTTATGAGTCATGAGTCGTGATCCAATGCTAATCTCTATAAAATTCAGCCTCTAATAAAGTCTTATATAAATTACCAGTGTATTGAACCAAGAACATATATTGCATTTTCCTTTAAGAATACTTAATAGTAAAACTACAGTATAATGCTGTGTTTTTATTTATTTGTTTGGCACAAATAACAAAACACGCATGATTAGATCGTGTTGTTTTATTCACAAAGTTATTTTACATCTTGTTAAAACACAAAAAAAAATAGTTCCCTTGTACCAAATTGAAGCTCAATTGCGCATGAATGATGGTGTCTAGATATTAAACCCAATACACCATTTATCTTACACATCACTACAGAAAAACAACTACATTTTGTTTCAATTGAAACGTGAATCAGCTAAAACCGTATCTTTAATATTGAAATAACAATGATAAGAATAATCAATCAAACAATGTAAATATTGAATCTCATTCTTAAAGGATTAAAGCATCGAAACACATATTCAACGTTTTATACCTGCATAAAACAGGATCATTGAACAGAGTTATTAAATGCATGAAATAAGACGAAAAATCTTAAGGCAACAAACTCCTATCACGCAAAAAAAGTCAAACTGTTTGTAAATTTAAATTGCAGTAAAAAGTGGAAATCCTTGGTTAAGGTATCTATTTCATTCTATTATTTCATTCTATAACAAGGTGATTATTATATACCAAACTTCATTGATATACATGTAATATAGATCTATTCTTTAACAAAAAAATGTATACATTCATTTTTTACGATACTATCTTACATTAATGACGATTTTTGTAAAGAATATTATTATTGAAAATAAAGACGATTTAAATAACGTGCAAACTCAGATAACAATAATTCAGTGGAGTAATTTTATACAACGCATCTTCAATTCAAAACTCGCTTAATATAAGCACATGTCAAAGGCACTTTTTGTCGAACAGTAAACACACATGCATATCAATTAATCACATTAAAGCGATTGCACATACATGTACATCGTTCGGCGTTGGAAAGCTAAGGCCAACACCACTTAAAATAATATGTCTAAAATTAAAATTGAGTATATTTTATAAATGCAATAAATATGACAACAGAATGTCAGATCTCGCAGGTTTTCTCAAAAATCGATGAGGTCTAAATAAATCTCAGATTTGCAACAGGTAATGTTACAGTAAGTGAAAACAATCATATCAGTGTTATAATCTTGATTTAATTCTAATTGAGTAAGGGGTTTCATTTGACGCCCTCTGTCATTTATTATATCACAGATCATACAAAGGTGGTTTTCTTGGTGCGAGCATTGAAGTCCTAAAGTCATCCAGCTTCTTTGAAAATTCAGGATCGGCTTTGCTGCCCATGAGTATTTTATGCGAACCTAATGTAAAAAGTTTCGATATCAAATTAATTATTTTTAAGTTCATGGGTTCTGTAAATCATGGAAACAGTATAAAGATATGAAATATACATATCATTTATTTGTCATGACGATTCGGTCTTTTAAACTTTACACATTAATGGAATATTTTGCATATAGAAGGAGTGAACATGGGCGTGATATTCGTTTCTCAGCCTGAGAACAATATACATAACATCTAGACACTCCCTAGCCGATTTATTTATTTTAATATTTTATTTTGTTATTTAGCTGGACTCGGGTCACAGGCTGTGCCATAGGGATATTGGATCGTTTCTCATGGCAAGTTTGTTTAATTTAAACTTACTTGGATACAGTATGAAATGCTGCACCATGAATATTGCATTGAACACCATGCCGATAATACTGAGTCCTAGTTTACCAGGATTACCATACGTACCATCCCAGTCATCTGCAATAATGATATGGATTAATAGCTATGATAGGATTGATAAAATATTGTTATTAAAAAAATATAAACGTTATTATTGCTATCCAACTACCCGTTTTATTTTAATTGCACTCTTATGTTTGTCCGTACCCTAAACCCAAAGTGTATTAATAGGTAACGTTATTTTAGTATACCTTATTCTTTTCTCAAAACAGCTATTTAATCAACATCGTCTTCTCAATATCATAAATTACATTGGCTAGTCAATATTTCATTGTTTACATAAATAATATCATCCTATGACATCATCAATAACTACGAACCATTGTTTATTGCATCTAAGGTCATCTGGAAAAAACTTAACACGCCACCAGAAAAGTCTAGGAATACAGAGTGGATGGACCAGCCTTCCGTGCTCTTCTTGAAAAAGTGAAGGTACACCTGATAGAACATAAAAAGATGGTATTAAAATCAATTCCAATCAATGTATCTATTGCATTTCAGACACGCGCTTTCAAATCCTTACAAACAAAAATCAAGCAATAAAAATCACCACGTAAAACTGTTTTTATCAAATAGAAATATCAAATTTGTTTTTGAAAACATATCCTAAACAGTGATATACTAATATACATTTAGAACTATTTGAGCAGAATCAATTTGATTCACCTGTGGTGTATACTTGATCGGCGTTGTGCCAACTTTGATATAGGATAAATAGTAGATATATCGAATCCATTTTATCTTCTCTGAAATGGCCATAAACAGGCCGACCACCATGGTACTCCAAAGACCACCGACTAAAGTGATCATGGACGACGATAGTTTTTGTTCTCCGCGCTCATACACATAGCATTGGAGGATGAGAACAGAGTTCATGAGTACTGCGTGGATAGAAAACAGCACATCGTTAATCTTGACAGGAAGCAGTCCCTTAGGGTGCAATTTTGTGTAGTCTTTCTGCGAATGGAGATAAAGGAACACCATTAATTGATATATCGAACTCGATTGCAACCTATTTTTATATCTAATACATAATTGCACACATTAAAATGTTTATTTAGAAATTAAAGCAATTCTCCAGCATTTGACATAATTAACTACATGTATATTTCATATTAATGAGCGCAATCGCAAGTCTAAGTAATATATTTTGCTGTTCAAACATTTCGATCGAATGACCAGGTAAAGTATTTTCATCACTTGAAAGCTAGTGACATTATCACAATTATGTCTAAAGTATTACGTTTAATGATTCAAACGTATAAATACATGATTAAGTCCTTCAATTTAACGATGACATTCTCAAATCTACCTGAATAGTTGTGTTATAGTACATGGCAGTGTTGAACACGAGGTAGCACAAATGTCCGGTAAAATTAAGAGCCAAATAATCAAAACTCAGCCCAATGACACTTCTTCTTCTCCAATTCTTATATATTTGTGGATAATAGACCGTACTCCAACATACAAAGTAGCCCCAACCAAGCAATATGCTTAAGTATCCTAAGAAAACTTCGTGCACAACTTTGACATGTATTTGTAATTTGAACAGATTTTTCAATTCCGGTGATGATGACTTGAATGTGACTGTGCAATGACCCGCTATTTTCTTTGAGTGCAGTGGTATGAATATGCTACTTGTTGAACCTTTGCCAATAACAAAAGTTTTCATGGTGTCCACTATGTCAGGATCGTCAAATTGGATCTGTACAACTGCAGGTTCTTTTAAAGGTTGTCTGGAAGGCGTAAAACAATAAAGCACATTCATGTCAAACAGCAAAGTAAAATTACATCAATATAGCTACATTGTAGAATGGTATTTAACATTAGATTTGTTTGATATTATAGAGAAAAGTTCGATTTTCTAAATATAATAATAATGATAATAATATGAGTTAAGATAATTCTAATGACCATTATAATCTAAGTAGGTATTACGACATTTTTGTCAACATCCAAAAGTATTATTCTATTCATGAATCGCCTGATTCAAATAATAATAATGAATACCTCGGATTGATTGTAATGAAACTGCCGGTGCCAATTGCAAAAATGATTTCTTTACTTGTAACATCAAAAGGCAGACCTGTTTTTAAAGGAAAATATTATAATAAGTGTATTCTTCAAAGTTATATATAAATTGCATGCACATTTAGACTGTCAAATTTCATCTGTTATTATAAACTTTTATTGATTTTGACATTGTCAAAATATCAATTTGTAATGACTCCAGTTCGTATTTTGTCCACCTTGTACTTGTACTCGTATCCCGTTTGTTGGCTGAATGTTAATTTTTTGCTTACTTTAAAATCAACCGATCAAAGTTGGTTACCATCGGAATGAAGACTAGCCTCTTTGCCCCAACCAAATATTAAGAAAGAAGGAAATGAAAGTGGTCGAGCATGTCAAAATTGTTTTACAGTAACGCAGTTAATATAATAAATTAATACCATTGACGTCGGGCATCTTTGGCTTCGCATTGAGGGTGATAGCATCACCTGTCCACCCATACCGAAACCAATAATCCCACACTATAAACACAAGAATGCCGACGGAACCGAAAAGAGTTAATATTTTCATCCATTTCCAATTCCATTCTCTTATCGTTGATTTGTCCTGCTTTTCATTCATTGATATTCCGTTGTAATTGTTTGGCAGCAAACGCAAATCATTCTGAGATCCAATATTCTTTCTAGATTTTCGAGATGCAACAATATCTTTGAATGACGGCAAACTCCCTGATGCCTTCATTTATGTTATTGTCACCAATCCATTAGGTTAAACGCCTAAAATATGGGAAAAGTTTATAAAGTTTATCGTTTGTTTACGCGTAACAGGAAACCAGCTGATGGCGATAGACTGGTCCCCATCCCTAATATCAAAGATATATATAGACTGGTCCCCATCCCTAATATCAAAGATATATAGGGACTGGTATCATACACCATTTTGTTTTGATCTGAAAGCCAGTTTTTTCACATGCCATATAAGTCGCGTGGTTTGGGGGTGTGTCTCTGAAAGCTAATCAATTAATTCGTTACAAAAAAATGGTTCCCATTTACATTGGGAAATACCATACACTATTAATGATAATGCTTAGTGTATGGGAACCAATCTACTGATGGCGAGCACAATTTATGTTTGTATCTTATCCCGGATTACAACTAATTTTAGAATTTATCCAATTATATCAATATAAAAATAAGATAATTATCATTCAAAATAATAATCCAACTATCAAAACTTAAATTTAAGAATATATCGATCATCGTTTGAATGGTTAAAAGGAAAGCTATAATACAAAATATTCATCCAAATTGGTCAATTAGAAATAAAATAATGGTGGTCCAAACTTTAAGGTTTTGCTATAACACAACCAGAGAATCCATGGTTCCCAAACCTGTCTGCAAGATGTGAATAAAAATAAAGTAACCATTATTTTACCCGACTTTAATACAATGAAAATGCTTCACAGCTCGAGAAGGAATGAGCGTATTAATTAAATATTCGTTAAAATATAAAAATGCTTAATAAACATGTTCATAATAGCGAAGCGACATGATATGAAATCTTTAGTCTGAATAGGGAAAACGGCAATGGGTGCGTTTCTTTTTGTTCAAAAGTTTAAGAACTTTAAGAACTTTAAGAAACTTAAGACAAATAAGCGTTTCTTTTTGTTCAGAACTTTCAGAAGTTAAAGAACTTTCAGACAAAGTGTAAGACAGCTGAGAGTTTTCTTAAATTTCTTAATTTAGTCACGTGACGCAATGTTTTGATTGTTTGGTTTTGTTTACTTTTAAAATGTTGAGTTTTGTTGTTTATAAATGGTGATTTAGTGATATTGTATATTCCAAAAAAAACTATTTAACACATTTCATAATTGTTTGAACACTATTTTGTACAGAAAATGTCGAAAAAGTGATGAGCTAACCTTGACCTTTAGAAATTCAGAACATTCAGACACAATACGTTTCTTTTTACATTCTGTCTGAAGTTTCTTAAGCTTCTTAAAGTTTTTAAACTTCTGAAACTTCTAAACAAAAAGAAACACACCCAATATGAAATGTTAATGACATTATACTTTGATATTGCCTTCGGGAAAAATCTGTATCATCATTCATAGACCTAATTTTATTTCTAGAAGGACGAAAATATTATTATTATCACGCTGATTTAAATTGAAATATATAATTCGCTATTCCTACATAACTCGATTTTATTAAGTTTTACAAAATTAGTTATGTGGATATTTTGTGATTTCATTGCGGAAAAAAACGTATACGCTTTAAAAGCCCACAAGTTAAGAAACTGTGGGTTTATGCCCAATCTATACCGAAACTTGCTTGATAGCATTTTAATCAAATACCAAAATTATTAACAATTTAGTGCTAATCAGAACTAACTGGATTTCTTAAAATTAACGAACAAAGTGAACACTGATTTGATGTCCGGATTTACCCTCCAGACTTCAGCACCATAACGTTAATAGAGGTTAAAGCCGGACACATATAAATATAAGTTGTTGATATGAATGCATTAATTCTTTCATTTTTTTATGGTTTCTAACCATTCAAATATATTCGAATAATCGCTCAATAAATACTGATTAAATAGAATTGGAAAACAACTTGTCTTCTTTGTGCTATTTTGATTTTGACGAAATTAACAAAAACATTTTACAGAACGAAATGCCTTATTACTAAAAGCGAGTCCAGATTTTCCCGAACTCACTCTATAAAGCATGCAGACAATATCCCTCTACTATCTGATGTTTTTGAAAAGCTGAATGGAAGTACAAAACAGCTAGAGGCCCCGTTAAAGAAATAAGACGTGAAGATAAAAGGCGCAAAATATGAGATCGTATCGTCAAGCAATCAAGTTATAGTACGGGATGGGAGCGAATTGTTTGTGTTCCTGTAGGCGTAGTCCCGAATTCCTCCGACGACGCGAGAAGACGAATATTGCTGGAACCATCTGCCTTTGGTCGACTGAAGGTCATCTGGCAATAATGAGAAACACGCAAGCCTCTGAAAGTGAGACTTTTTAAAGCGTTCATCCTTCTGTAGTTCCAATTTTAACTTAATCAATCAAGGTATGGACGATAGAGTCCGTAGAATGATGTATACTGGTAACATTTAAGAATCATCTCTGGTGTAGAGCTGCGCGACCGAGTTGAAAAGAAAGCATTGAGAAAGACCTTGAATACAAATACAACAATACCATCTGTGATAAAAAAAGGCTCAAGTGGGTCGGGCATTTAACATGGAACCCTGTAAACAGCTACGTGGCCCGTAAGTATCGCTTCGACCTCCAAATTTCAAAACCACGATACTGACCGCCAAAGAAATGGTGTACTAAAATCCAAGGGACACTGGATTACCACCGGCGACAGGAGAATGCAGAGCGTCAAAAAGGCTAATATTAGAGCCACGTAGATAACGAGGATACGGAGATTTATGCCCATTCGTCGAGTAAGTCAAGTAGTTTTTAGGATTAGCGCGTATGTGTGTCTGAAGTAATAGGGCTGTGAACAAAGCGATTCATGGCCGTGGTTAAATTAATGTAATATATTTGACAACTTAAGTATGTAAAACATACTTTTTCGAAAGCAAAACAGTCATATTAAGCAATGTTATAAATGTGTAGTTGACGCATTAATCCACAAAATGGTAAACAATATCCATGGAGTAAAAGGAATAAAAGCTGTTGGGTTTTTCAAAAAATGGAAAGTAATGACCGCGTCTTTCTGGCTAATGCCTTGTTTTTGCCCTATTCATTGGACAAAAAATACTTTTGACTAGGAACTTTTGGCTAGTATTCCTTTTTATAGATACCATACAATCTACCAAAAATTAACCGTTCAACTATATAACTACCATTTTACTATATCAAGCATGCACAGTACCGTGTAGCGCGCCCTTTACAGGGGCATCCAAAGGTCTGGTGTTATCTGTTCATATGGTTCCCAAAGCTAGCTTGCAAATATGAACAGATATTTGGTCCTTATATGAAGTGATATCAAATATTTCTTAAATTATGTATACGTTTCGGAATATTTCTATAATAGAAATTTGGTTCTTGAGGTGGCTCTGCCGTTAAACGAAGAGCATCCCAAGAGGTTTTCCTCAAAAAAGGTGTTCCTTTTCAAAATCTATCTAGCTACACACTTCCGAAAACACCTATTTAGATTTATTTATAGTTTTTACCCATTCTTTCGACAAATGTGATTTTAATTTCATGTAGAGATTTGTAGCTAGCCAAGATAAACTAAGATATAAGTGAACATTTGTCATGTATATAGGAATAACAATTTTCGGGTTTCATAAAAGGTGTTCCTCTCAGGATTATAGCTAGCTCGATGAGCGCAATGAGCCCATCTATGAAGGGCACTTCACGACGAAATAAGGTGTTCCCTTTTCTTGTAGCTACAAAACATGACATATAAATATGCAAGCCAAATGTGGAACAGCTTTTGTAGCTACAACTCGTGAAGCCCTCTTCATCTATCTACAAAACAGGAACAGCTTTTTGTAAAAATATTTTTTTTCTAAATTTGATTATCCATATTTTTTTATTTCAATGTGTTTAGTTGTTTTATGCTCAAATTAACACTTTCAAAAATGTCATCATTGGGTGCCCTTCTTTAAACCTCATTTATCACACGAGTGCAACAAAGCAAAATGAAAAAAAATGTGTTTATCATAAAGCTGGTATTGATAAACATTAATACATCTACATTTATTTTCACTGTATTTGCGAATGAAACTGGTTTCAGCGCGCATTGTTAGAGGGTGGCAAGCGTAGGATGAATGCCAGTTTTTTTTAGAGAGAATAGTATGTAAATAGCTCCTCCAAGTAAATAAAAACTTGCTGAAAATACCTTCATCAATAGTATGTCAACTGACACGTCGGACGATAGAAAACGCAGGGATCAATCACCACTCGAAAATCAATCGAAAAAACAGCACGGTGAGATCATGCATGAAGAAAACAACTCTTATAATACTAACCCGCATGGCGAGGTTTTGCATGCTTCTAACTCTGCGGTTACTAACCCTACTAACTCTAGTTTCCTGCGCGATGCAAAGCTTAGGCTAGAGAAAGAAAAATCAAAGCAGTTATACGCAATCCAAAATTCAACTTCTCTCGACAAATCTGGGAAACAACTCGCTCTGACAATTCTTGAAGTAGTTGCACCTCTGTTCGGCTCTTTTATCGAGTCAATCGATGACCTTGTAACTAATCAGATCAATCATGTAGTCGAGGAGACCGTTGATAAGAAGATACAAGAAAACAACATCCGCATCCAAAACTGTTTGGTAGAGACAGTTTTCCAAACCGATAGGGCTGAATGCAGGTCAAAATACCGAAACCTACGCATAACCG
Source organism: Hydroides elegans (assembly GCA_001703475.1). Classification (NCBI taxonomy): domain Eukaryota; kingdom Metazoa; phylum Annelida; class Polychaeta; order Sabellida; family Serpulidae; genus Hydroides; species Hydroides elegans. Next base: position 1,347 of record LQRL01052434.1, on the reverse strand, counting down.
GTCTATCAGTAAATGAAGAGGAATCACCGAAACAGGCAGTCTTGAGGTTCGCAGAAGCCCATGGAGAGAAAATGACCGCAAAACAGATTGTGGACATTGAGACTATTAAGCCAAAGAACCCAAAGTACAATATCACATATCTAACCAAGTTTGCAACGGAATATGACCGAGAGCAGTTCATCAGGGCCAAATTCGCGGCAATAGAGGCCAGGAAAAGAGTTCAAGAAGAGATACGTACGTTGCGTGAAACCCATAATGATGACGACCAAGTGCTTGCGGACAGAAAGTTTAAGACAGAATTTTTGCCATTGAAGGCAACTAAAATCCAGGAGGACCTCACTCCCCGGCGCATGAGTCTACTTCGTCTGGTTTCCAATTCGGAGAACGTGAAGTACTCTTACACCCGAAAAGCTGTTATACATGCTATTGTCGGGAATAAGAAGGTTAAGATTTTCTCACCAGGCGACCTATACCTAATAGGTTTCAAGGATGTTCCGTTGAACCAGCTCGATATCCCTCAAGAAATCCGAGACATTGCCGGTATTTCCCTCGCCACTAGCAAATAATGGGCTTGGAGGGCCAGATGTGACGATATTATTCTTCGTCGAAGACCGACACAGCTTTGTAATGTTATCGAATTTGACTTTATTCTGTTTTTTAAATTGCGTACAAGTTGTCTTACCTTATTCCATTCTACTAAATATGATATGAATTTATCTTCTTGCATGTTAGATCATAACTATTATTCAAATGTTCAACCGTCTACAGTTAACGATCGATTGGTTAAAGATAATGAGAGTAACACTTCTATTACTTGTCATCCTATTGTTCAGTCTAATGATATTTTATGTGAGCATAATTATTCATTCAAAGAAAAATTATCTATAAGAAGTACGAATGTCAATGGTTTAAGCTCGAAATTAAAGTGTGATGAATTTATTGATGAATGTAAAAAGGCTCATATGTATTTTGTTCAAGAGGCTAAAACTGATATAATTGACGAAGAGAGTATTAGAGATTTATTAATTAAACATGACCTTCATATATTTTTTAAACATAGAAAAAGGGTTGCAAAAAATAGGTCGGGTGGCCTAGCAGTCATAGTACAAAAAAATCTTATTGATTCAATTAAAGAAGTTCATTCTGCTAATGAAGAATTCCAATGGTTGTTTTTTGAAAATGGTAAAACTAAGATTTTGTTTTGCAACTGTTATATCCCGCCTGAAGATTCGAAATATTTTAAAGATGATGCTTTTGATCGACTAGACTTAGATATTTTATCGAATAGTGTTGATTTTCTAACATCGAATTTGTGTCTAGTAGGCGACTTTAATGCTCGTACAAATG
>LQRL01052431.1:0-14266 GCA_001703475.1 Hydroides elegans | reverse complement strand
TCATTAATATGCTTTTCCTAGTCAGGACGGTCCGCTTCTAAGCAAGTTAGTTATTTATTTATTGACCCTAAGATTTCTAAAGAACCGGGGAATAATATTTGTAATTAAACACGTGATACAATATCGCGTCAGAAACTGCGGTAACAGCAAAAAACAGTAGGCGACTTAGTTCATTTACAACCCCACCCTCCACCAGCTGCAATTAAATCTTAGCATAATAAATGCCCACCTACAAAATAACGTTTGATTGCATGGATTATTAAACGGAGATTAATTCAACAAGAGAGTTGGATAACACATGTTTTAGATATTCTATTTATGGTATTCTTGAGCTTAAACATGTACAGTGTAGCAAGATCTCTTACATTGCTACTTCTTCGAAACATAAAATCGCTGCAATAAATAATATTAATCACATTATTTATACATGTATATACAGTATATCAAATTGATCTTTATGAATTCTAAGAGCTCTTGATTGCAATTACTTTTTAATTTCCCAGGAGGAAGACGGTGACAGTGACTCCCAGTTCAAAGTCCGCTTTACTCTCCATCCAGATGAACAAACGGCCGAATTCAAACAAATCCAACAGCAGCACAGCGGAATAAACGACGCCTATAAGAACTCACCCACATTATCCGAAAAATCAGTTCGATTTAAAAACAGTGCGCTGGCTAAACCATCATTGGAAAGCCATCAAAGTGCGCCACCAGTAGACAAAGATAGTTTAGACGTTGGTCGACTACCAAGTTATAATACGGCTTGTCAGATGACACAATATTCTCCACAGCCAAGTAGCGAAACGGAACCTTTTAGCTTTACGCAAAGGTCACAGCAGCGCGGATCTATTAAAAATGGCGCTAAATTAGAGAGACACTTTTCTATTGATGACAATGATGTGGATATACAACATAGTGGGGTGGCATTTGCTGTCTCATCACAGACAGACAATCACCAATCAGCAGTCCCTAATTGGAAACAGCAACAGTTGAGCGATAATGGTTCAAAACGTATACATGAAATAACAAATAACATCATTCCATACGATAATAATACAGTACCACATATGTCACCAAATGCTATGGTCCCTACATATACAAGCCCTTCAATGGACAATGCACCACATGTTCCGCCAATGAAGTTTTCCATGGTAACAGATTCCGGATCCATCGGGATCTCGCGAACGCAATCACTTCCGGTTGAAACACAAACGAACGATTTAAATTCCAGTCCTTCTATTTCGTCACAAAACGTTCTGGAATTGAGCGTAGGTAATGTGGAACAGAATCAGAGACAATATGACGAACGTGGTGCCGCAATGACTATGGATAGGAGGGAATTCCGTGCTGCAGCTATAAATAGACGCAGGGGGATTCCCCCGACACAAGAGGGCGATATTAGTAGTGATTCACCAACAATGAGTGTCTATGATAATGTCATGTGGAAGCCAAAGTCTGGAAGCGAGCTCAAACATTTCCATTTTTAGTCGTTCATCGTTCATAAGAGTGCGCTATTTCAAATATAATTTCTTGTTTCATTTTGAATAAATCATTTCCATGTAGATTGTGTTTGATTGTATATGAGTTATTTACACATTCTTGATTTACAAACTTAACACTGGGATTGTGAAAATGGCCATATAACTATGTTTAGGGCCAGATGCAGTCTATATACACATGTATAACTTGTTGGGTAACGTCGCGATTCTATCTAATTCAAAACTGGTTTGCGCTAGGCTGCTTGGCTGTGAGTCCAAAAGTGTGGACTATTTTGTTTGAAGTAAAATTTTTCATATTTTGGGAAATATATTTTTCATTAATAAATTGCAGATTACTAGAACTAGCTTTTAAGAATAAATTAGATGAAGCAATGTTTCGAGATCTTGCGTACTTTATTTGATATTCAATTTCTACCAAGGCGGGTATCAACCCCAAAAATGACAAACGTGCATATGTACAGTATATATGATGGAAGTCTATGCGTAGCGATTGGTCTTAAATAACGAAGGACGTCTGAAAGTTTCTATTGATCACATTTCATGGTATAGAACACCTGCAGTTTCGGCCCGCGAAAGTCCAATATGAACCCCGTTTAAATGTCTGGGGTATCTTTAAGAGACGGTGAGCCCGACTGATTGATTCAGAAGAGACGATTCAGGACCTAGAGAACGTGATGGTGATTGAGTAATCTGCCCAAGGAGTATTTGGACAAGTGTACGCTATCGACGAGAAGACGGACTGAGGCGTGTGTTAGGTCTATAGGGTCTCATGCCAAGTACTGTATGCTTTATGACTTTTGTCATTTTCGGGGTCGACACCCGCCTTGGTAAAATTTTAATTACAAATAAAGTATGCAAGATCCCGAAACATGGTTTTGCTTTACTTGTAGTTAAAAGGTAGTTCTAGTAATCTGCAATTTATAAATGAAAAATATATTTCTCAAAATATGAAAACTTTCACTTCAAACAAAATAGTCCACACTTTTGGACTTCACTGTATAATTCTAAAAAAAGATACATTAGCGACAACCGCCTTTGCCCCGCTCGGGTCTTTTTAATCACAGGTTACCCCGGTTATTTCCCCAGGTTTAATCCCGGTTTTTTCTTCCCGGTATTTTCTTTTAAGATCCACACTTGGTTTCCCATTCAAGGTAGAAAGCTGAAGAGAGTGGCGTGAAAGAAACGTAGGTATTTCGTAGGTGTCAGTGAACCCTATGGTGTCTTTTAATTTGTATATTTTACGCCCCTGTTTTACGACATTTTAATTTTCTAATGGGTTATCCTTGATTAAGAACCACTGAGTGTTTGATTTCAGATGATAAGTAAAAAGGTAGAAATATATGGAAGGTGCATTCATCACAATATTACTTTTTTTCATTTTTATATCTACCTATTTTTATAGTAATCAATGTATGTTATCACATTAGAGAAGAGCTCCGAGACAAAAAAAATAAAGGAGAGCCCTAAAACGGGAGCGAAACAAATATCTCAACTTAGCAGAATTATCCGATTACATGTATAGAGTCTATATATGCGAGAATGTTTTGACGAAGCATAAGGCGCGTTCACGGCAAAAAAAGCTCGAAAATAATGCAAAAAGCCCGTATTTTGCGTGAACGGGAGCTTGACAGAAGGGATAAATTGCTATGTTTTTTTCTATACAAAAGTGGTTTTTGAGCTTTCGCTTTTCGAACTTTAATATTCGTACATTTTGCTTGCATGAACGCGGCTTAAAAATACTTAAGGAAATGTTTTTGTACAAACATTTAGCTTAATTTGCCAATTTGCAAATTTTCAAAAATCCAATGGTTATTTTTGAATTTAAAAATGATAGCGAATACTTTTTTCTCATTTAAATATCATAGAGAAATTATATCAGATTTGTTTGATGGACAAAAAGGCATAAACATCTAGACTTTACAACATTTTATTTTAGCGAAAATACTGGAGGGCAACATATTTTATATTGAATAACATATTCTAAAGAGAAATGTACAGTCTCAATCACAACATTTATATTAAACATACGACAAAAAAAAATATTACTTTTCGAACTTTTCGAACTTTTCGAAGGTAAATATAAATCCATGATCCCTTCTTGATCCCTTCTTCTAAATATGAAGACAAATATGTTTTAATACGCCTGTGAAGCGGTTCGTCAGGTTATTAAATGTTTATAATAACTTATAGTCAACCGGCATTTTTGAAATTAGTAGGAAATATAACAATTGTTAAATTTCCTACTAATTTCACTGGAGATATCGATTTAAAATTCATAATGAAGAATTAAGTATAGAAATTAAAGACATCCATCAATTATGCAAATGATTAAATCAATACACGTTTCCCTTCTTTTTTGTGACGATATCACAATTACAATTTTTCATTTGGTGCTCATTTACGCTGGATATCAATTATAAATGTATTGAATCTTAATGAAATAGCATATTTTAATATTAGAACTTAATGACAAATATAGACATATGTTCCAACAAAATGTTTGTGGTTGAAGAATATATCACAAAACACAACACATATATATCACGTCTTACATGATTGCCCATGTTTACACTAATAGATACAAATGGTTCCGTTCCTACTTTAACTGCTTTTTAATAAATCAACGCGCTATTTAAATCATATAAAATTTGTCAACGATTAGAATTCTATTCAGAATATAAACAATTTGTTGAAAACCCCATGAACACCCAACAAAATAGTTAAAACACATACCTGCCAGCAACCAGATAATATAATATAAACTTTCAAAAGCATTTTTCATTGCTGTAATCAGCAAACATGAAGACTGTTTTTTAGGACTTGTTCACACGGGGAGCGACACGCGACAATTTACTTATTTGTTCTTTATAAAACAGGCGATACGCTGTCACTAGTTTTATAAAGAACATACAAGTATATTGTCGCGTGTCGCTTCCCGTGTGAACAGGCCCTAATCCATATTCACGAGTAAAATTGGAAACAATATACATTAACATTTATATGTATAATTCAGCCTATTATAAAGGCTTTGTACATGCAAGTATGTCCTACACAAACTTAGAGGCTTACGCCTTGCGTCACATTATTACTTATGCTACTAAATTAATAGATTCCCAATATGAGAAAAGTCTACATAAGTACTCCTATATATCACTTTAAATCTCAACGTTAAGGCGCGCGCCCACTGACACGAGTACGAGTACGAGTACGAGAACGAATACGAGAAATTTGTCCGTTGTAATGTTTTGTCCGTGGTAATGTTTGACAAGTAAGTGAGTTGTTATTAAAAACATACCTTTAATATGGCTTTTGACTAATGTGTTATGAAGAGTACCTAACGAGCTGTTTTTTTTTCACAAAAGGTGTTCCCCACCGAATTCCAGCTGGTTAGAGATTTTATTTAGAAAATACTTTCTAGCTTGTAGCTTTGAGCAGTTTGAGGAACATCTTTTCGATAATTTCTTAATTTACAGAATAAGTAGCGAGAATAATTAATTCGAAATTGATTAAATCTGCTTGCAATTGTAAAATAAACTGCTTTCTACAATATTAGATAAGTTATTATGTTAAATTCAGCATTTCAATTTTCGCAAAAGGTGTTCCTTTTCTGTTTCAAGTTTACTAGAAAAGAAAAAAACTGCTCAGCTGACTTGAAAAAGTGAACACATTTTTGCACATTTAAATGTTCAGAAACAATTATTTCGTTGTGTTTCGTCATTGCAATGTTGTTTTTTGGTGAATTTTTTTTTGAAAATTTGACGTGATGTGCACTTCTGCTATAGACTGTTTTTTTATGACAGCTAACTTACTTGTCAAACATTATAAACAACGGACAAATTTCTCGTACTCGTTTTCGTTCTCGTATTCGCACTCGTGTCAGTGGGCGCCCGCCTTTAAATCATAGAAGAAAAACGAAAACTGGGACATGTAGACTATATTTTAGAATAGACCTCTATGGAAATATTGTAGTTTGTTTTTATACATAATACAAATACGGATTCTTATATGTGGGTGTGACGTAATCAATTTTTCATATACTATTTATGTTATAAACTTTTGATTTTAAATCATTTAAAAACTATTTTTGGTCAGTTAACTTCCACTCACACTCATCAAGTCATTTTTTGACCTTCTAAGTAATGATATTTCACATACAAGGATCTGAAAATAAATAGTAATGTTTTATCATATATCAAGTATAAATGCGTTTAATTTATTCATGTAACGAGGGCACTCAACGATTTATTTTTTCTTATGATCATCAAAATGTTTATTCTGAAGTTCCAAGCAAGGAACGAAAAAAAGCTATTGCAAGCAAATTTATAATCTCCTACAAGAATAAAGATTTCAAGAAATCAATGTGTGTGAGGTTATTCTTTCACAGATTCGTAAACAGAGACCAAATTTAGATACAACTGCATCGGTTGATATATTTATAGACATTATCATTGAGTAAAATAATCATTTCGAAAAAAAAACTTTGTTCTGTTCTGAAAAAGTTGCAAGCAAGGATGAACTGCTACAAGAATAAACATTCACCCGAATAAATCGTTGAATGCCCCTCATGTAATCTACATCTCACAGGATCAGTGTCCTTTGAGCATGGCAATGAAATGCGAAATAATTGACCGCAACTTATTTCTAATTCAGCTCGCAGACTTTTCATGTCACCACACAAAACACCATGTTTTCCCAAGGCGGAAAATGAAAATGACATTTTACATTTTAATGAATTAAATATACATAGATATTAACGCCTACTCGTCTCATATGTACTTTAGATGTAAGGTAACATCAGAATGTCTGAATCATATTATACTTTTTGCCAAATTATAGCTTTTTGTGTTCATCCTGATTGCATTAAAACAACTAATATTAACTTGCAAAATGTTGATGTTACGAACTCGTTTTGAATAAGGCATGGCGTGTTCCCACTCGGCAAGACGTCCACGGACGTCGAGAGGACAACCTAATTTTGGCCCGTACGTTAGTTCTCCGGACGTAATTACTCGTCGGACGTATAAAAGATTTTGCATCGACGTCGCGTCCGAATCGGACGTACGAATGACGTTCTACGGACTCCGGGACGTAAAAGGACGTCCGGAAACATATGGGCCCAAATTAAGTTGTCCTCTCGACGTCACGTCCGAATAAGACGTACTATGGACGACCCTTGCCGAGTGGGTAATTACAATTTTCATTATTACAGTACTTGTTTGCAACGCGTTTTTATACCGTTAACAGTAGCCGTGGACGTTCGCAAAACGTTGAGTTTCTATCAAGGAGGTGGGTGTGACATCATTAAAAATGCGCTGTGGGATACTGGCAACGTAGATAGTCATATGTATAAAAATCACAGTGACCATAGTTTTTTTTTATATAACATTATATACAATGTACAATTTACATGTGAACATCGAAATGTTAGCTTTATTGTCAAGTTATACAAGAACCTTCATTTGAGTTAATCTACGTTGTTAATTGCTATCAGGATTCTAGCCAATTGACTTTATCGTTGTTATTTTCCTATTATAGTTTAACATGATCGCAAATATCGGTATCCGGTCAAAATGACCCCTGTTAAAATGGTCCCAATTTGTGCAACATCGATCAAAATGGCCCCAGTCAAAATGGCCCAGTAAAGTTGAGTGAATTAACACGATACTTGCGAAGCTGAGGTTATTATTGAAATGGTGACTTTACTCGAAACCCTAATAAAGATAAAATGCATAGCATTATACAGATGCATAAATATGCATTTATTGCAATTATTGTATTTGAATAAATCTAACTATTTAGCATGTGTTTGTTCATACGATTTTAATTATATTAAGATTGAAAGACATTTTATATAATTCGCAAAAGTCTTTTTTCGCAAAAAAAATTATTTGTTGTATATTGATATATACTATCCGCCAAAAGAAAGTATAATCCTAAATTGGTGAATATCTTCGCGAATTCTCAATATTCTAAATTGAAATTTTCACCATTATCATTAAATGTAGCTTTCTATCTAATTGTATAGCTTCATGCCAATAGATCAATGGTTAAGGTGTGAACTTTGAGTAGGGGTCAACACCTTGTTTTTGAGTGAAAATCGGTTATGCTTATTCTGATTATAAATTGGGACTGTTAAATAAAGAGTGTAACGTTTATGCCAGTTTTCCAAATTTATTTCCATTTTTACAAAACACACATAACCACGTCACGCACCCATCAACATTATTGTGATCAGGCTATTGGGGTGCTGAAGACCGGTAATTCTGTAAGAACATTGGTATGCCACTTTTAATTGTTAAAAGCTATATTTTATCGTTTGCAGCATCACAATCAATTCATAGGGATCAAAAAGGGCAGACAATAGAGTAGGCGGTGGAAGTTAGAAATGTCGAATCGGGATCGAGAGATCCAGATGTGTAGCCGGTTTCGCCGTGAGGCGGTCAAAGCGACAGAATCACTAGACCCAAGTAATAGTCGGTTTAGTCTAAAAACGTTAAAACGACGTTTGCGCGGAAACGGAAAACGCCTTACGCAGAACGTACGTTCGAAACCGCGAAGTCGGCATCGACGATACAATTTTCGCCTTATTGATATGACACCTCTCACATAGTGCTCTTTGACATTTAGCATCGAATCCAATTTCCAACTGAACCAATCATATGGCCGCCAAGGGGCGTATAGGGGCTTCGGCGATCATTTTGTAGCTTGTTCTTTAAACCAAGTTGACCGCTTTCGGGAAGGTTATGTTATGGTTTGAGGTGTCATCCGACACGGCTAGAAGCCTTAGCTACGGGGTATCGAAAAAAACCTAACGATCAATCGTTACATTGACCCGTATATTCTTCGACTTTGCCGTTAACTGCCATTTATGCATGGCAAAAGGCTAAGGGTAGTCATCTTTAACATTTCAAAAATCCTACACCAATGATGATAATCGATATTTTGAAAAAATAAACCTTTAGAAAAATGATGAAATAATATGTTCTGTAAATTGCAAAATTATTGAATAAATAATAATACTAAAATTATGTGTTTGAAAAAAGATTATACTTTCTTTTGGCGGCTAGTATATTTTATCAAGTTAAATGTTTAAGGTGTTTCATACTCATGCCATTTTGACCGGTGCCAGTTTGACATAGGTTGCCGAAATCGGGGTCATTATGGCCGGGGCCATTTTGACCTGGATTCTCAACAACAAATATAAAAATTTTACGTTCAATATAGCAGTATGCTCGCAACCAGGAAAACGTTCATCATGATAAAAACCAGTATTTGTTTCATCCAGGTTTACTTTTACCCTTGATTGACTTGAATGTATAGCAGTATGTTAGAAAAAAAAACTTATATCATGATAAAACGAACCACTTTCCATTCCTTTCACTACTCCCCTTGATTGACATGAGCGTTATCGCCCGATATATCATACAACATGGTCATACAAGCGAAATACGCCGACCCGAAACCACGCTTACACTCTAACTCACACAAACTAGAAATGCGCCGATAGACCCCGCGTTGCACGCATGCATTACACAAATGTGCACATTTAGCGGTTTGGGAAGGGAAACTTGGATTATAATCATCGGGTGTATCTTCTTCAGTGCGTTTATAGGTTGGAATAAGTGTGTCTTTGGGAATGGAATGTGCACGTAGAATGGACTGTAGGAAATTTAGTTTTGCAATACTTTTTGGGGAGTTGTGGTCACTGTTTAGGTAATAGAGTAGTTCTTTGTTATTGTCAACGGAATTTTCCACATTGGATGGATGAATGTTGTCTGTGTTTCTTTCCTTGTTTTGTAGTAAATAATGGTGTGGCTCGTTTGTTTCTTGATACCGATTTATTATTTCTGTTGTGGTGTGTGAATAATCCACTTGTTCACGTTCTCCGTGTCTCTGAAGATATTGTATACATGATCGTAATAAGCTAGACTCATTCATACAAGTTCGCATACAATCATCATGAAAATGCCGTAGTGTGTCGTCAACGCATTTAGTGCATATCAAGTCACATGCGAAATGAAGCTGCAATATTGTTGGCTCAGAACTTGACGAATCCCTTTCTCGTTTATGTTCCGTGGCATTTTGTGAAGCATTATTCGCGGACTGTAAAAGTCTTATCAAAGTGTCATTTGCTCCCACATTATTAGATGAGCTATTGCCGGATTCGGCGTCAGTATACTTATGATTTTGTGGTATATATGGCTCTTGGTCATTTTGAGAAGGCAATACCAAGGACATTAAGATACCATTAGAACCAGTGTCTACAGTATCGATGAGATCCGGCGTATCTCTGAATTCGTATTCTGTATGTTCACCGTTTGAGACACCGTTATGTGAATGTCTCTTTGCAACATGAGATCTTTCTACATCTTCTCTAAAAGGTAGTCCTACCTGTAGTGGTTCACTGATATTATGTACTCTATCCTGCTCAATGTTATCTGAATTCGATCCAGGTTCTAACTCTTTAGCAGCTTCACTTCCGGTATATTCATACGCCGTCGCGTGTGGAACTACTTTTTGGTCAGCCATGATATCCCTACTCGCCATACCCATAGGCATATCTTCACGCTCAAACATCGCCGCATCACCCATCATGCCCCTAGACGGTCCGCCAAAAAGTAGTTCCATGCACATCATATATCCGGTTCCATAACCACGGGAACATTGTCGTCTGCAAGGAACTACATGGCGTCTCGGAAGGCCCCTGTCACCACACATGGCGCAGAGGGTGCTACAAGGCAGAACCTTAGGAACGCTATGGTCATTGATATCATCAGAAGCATAATCGTCTAGTCTTTTATGGACTGATTTCGTTTGTTTTCGCTGTTTTGAATGCTTTTGACGTGTAACTGTTGGGGAATCATTCAAAACATGTGTATGCTCTCTGCTGTCTTTTGTTTTATGTTTATTTGACGACTTTAGCGCTTTAGGGCCGTGAACAAAGTTGAGTAGATTAATTAACTGTGAAGGATGGTGTTCCGTATCCTTTTTGAAATTTGGAAATATCAAACCCTCTGGTATTTGCCGAATTAAATAGGATGGTTTCATTGGTCGCCTAGATAAATCACTTTTGTAATATTCATTTCTAATAGAGTTGTGTTTATGTTTTACCGTGTTATCACTAAGCTTTCGTACATTTGAACATATTTCTATAGTTTTTAATTTCAGATAAATCCAGACAAAGAAGTTTGAATCCATTGATCGTTTTTTAATATATCGCTTAATGTAAAAACACGACACCTGTCTTCTATATTCGTAAACCAACTGTGCTATACCGTCGTTTAAACTATCCATTTTCTGGAAAAACAATAACGCATGTTTTAATTCCAGATCCGTATTAAAATTTATTTGTCTGCTCATATCCATATCCCATCCTTGATTCAAAATACGAGTTTCTGTTTGTGAAATCTTGCTTGATAACGGGTTCTTATGTGGCACTTTATTATGCAGCAAACCAGTAACATATTCCGATTGGTGAACGTGAAAACAGATAAACAGCAGAGTTGTGATTAGTCGAGCCATGCTTATCTATTTCACTGGACCAGATTCAAATAGCATCTGGAATGAAACAAAAATGTGTTGATCGATTAATAAGTTTAAATAGCATTTAAATTGTCAAAAATACTTTTTCATCAAACTTCTTTATAATTCAAAACAACTTCACAATGTTTATAGCTTCATATTATACGTTCGTTCACTTTATACAATATTGATAAAAATTGCACGTCAAGACGAAATATTAAGATATTTTTAAGTGTGCCAATTACCTGTTAAAATATTGCTGATAGACAAAAACACGTATGGTATTTTCATTCCTTTAAAGTTTATCCAATCTGAATTTGTGATGTCATTTATATCATAATTATAAGAATGAACTAAACCATGACTTTGTGCGGATATTCTATATACTTTAGGCCGCAAATATTGAGTATTTAGAAAAACGAACAATGTTTACAGACAATCTACCATCTCGGACAATGTTCTTTTTTCAATTTGTCATGACATTTCACTTATTGTTATGGTTTGTCTGCGACTTAATTAAATTTGATTATAATAATGAGCAAAATAGGTTTCCTCTCTATCAATATTGTATCATTTGAGCTTAACACTTAAAACATAGCATTTAACCGATTTCTTTGCGATAGGGTTTTCTATCAGACAGTATTTGTTTTGTTTGTTTTTATTATTACAAAAAAATAAATACCTTAATATATCATTGCTATTATTTTTAAGCCCAAGTGACTTGTTATAAAATTCAACTATTACTATATTCGCATTGTATTTTCAGTTTACAAAACATTGTTTTATCCAAATCGCATGTATATGGGAATACGTAACTAATGAGACCGTCACTGTTTTATACGTTTTCTAGATTTACCGCCTTTTTTTTCATTATCTTCCCTATAAATATATTAAATCACTCTTCCACTTATTGCACAGCACTTTTGGAATTGGTCGCTTTGTTCACTATAAATCTGAGTCGACTGTCCTTTTTCACCTTTCTCGTTATAAATTATTCCATTGAATGAATCAACATGAGTCAAAATACATACTTAGAATTGCGATGAAGAAATTGTATAGTCAGTTTCCTAAATAGCATCCTTATTTCATTTGAAAATAACCGATAAAATTGTAATCAATCTTTACAAATAATCTCACTTTTGTGCTATTTTATTTTTTTCAAATTCATTATATAAAATGCGTTTGTTTAATTGTTCTGATTCAACATTTACATTTATTCCTGCAAATAGGAATCCGAGAAGATTTCTACTCAAGCAAAACAAGTAACATCAAAGAAACAAAAGTGATTGTGTCAGATTAATCCTTGATATACACAGATTACAAATATAGAATGGATTGGTTTCTAGTTTTTTTTGTATTTTCTACCATATGTAGGTTGATTAAGTTATTCATTCTTATTGTTAGATCCTGTTATTGTTTTGAAACAAACGTATACTTTGCATTACCTGGAACAAATGTCCAGAGTCATTTTTAAGTAAAACACAAAAGACGAAAAACCCTTACCAATAAGTTACCATGCAACGTCGCTTGAACGTTGGCCTTACGTTGAGTATAACATTGATATGTACGTTTTCACATGCCATATAATGATGTAACGTGACACAACATATATTTAAAGCAACCATAATCAAATGTCGCATTGGAATCAAATGATTTTCTACGAAACCGACCTTAATACTCACCAAAATGAGATCGTTTTACATTGCAATATATTTCTGGGACCTTACACCAACTTACCTTCGCTGAGCACCTGGGAAAGCGTAGGCAAGAGTGGGCGTTATGGCATAGACGAATGGTTTTGCACCAGAACAATGGTAGGGATGCATGGCAAACTTTTTGCTTATTCTCTGTTATCAAGTTTTGGTTATACGTGAAAGATGCAATATTCATATACTGGGCTCCCTACAATGTGAATAACAATATAAATTTACAGTCAAATAATTATTTGAATATTTAATAGTATAAGTATAAGGGCCTGGCAACATCAATATTATTTGAGCTCTTATCCCCAACAAAGTAGTAATTTAATTGTATTTTATACCCTTTTTGAAAACACGTCTAGCTTTTAAAAAACATATATAGCGTGGAATATATCAGTTAAAATTCTATTTGATAGGGAAGAAAAACTCAAAACAGCTTATAGAACGACCAGATTGAAAACAATATATTTATATTGAGTGAAGATTAATTAAATCAAATATTTCTCCTCGACCCAATAAACATGGGAACGAGACAGGATTTTGCCAATGCCCCTTCAGCTAACGACACACTGCCATTATGATCATAAGCAAAATGAGCGATACAGAAAGAGACAGTTGAGTTTATTGTTATATGCTATACTTACATTTGTAGCATGCAAATGTGCTGAGAAGTTAAGAAATATTTCCTTATATACAGTTAGAATTCAATAACTAGATAATATGAGCTACCAGTCTCATGTGCCTTAAGTAAGAAAATGAAGCCCGTAAGTAACAATTAATGCAATTAGACGTTTTTGTATAAGTAGAATCAGAATTCAGATGAAATCGTCAAGTAACACCCATTCAAGTGGTTGCTTGTAAATATCATTTCCAAGGAAAAGCCCACAAGCGGGTTTATTTCGAATAATTGTCTTCATGCAAAACGTGGCAATAATGGAAAATTAAAAATTGGAAAAAAAATGAGAAAAAAATCTAATTAATCATCAACAGTTTCAGCATACTTTGATTAGAAAACTTCTTGAAACATATTTTCTTGTGGTGCCGTTTTTATTTTAAGTTGTATTTAAACAGTTAGTGTTGATGGTTATAGCTACATGTACATGTATTTTTGATAATTCAAATTGTACAATTTTGGACAAAGAGGAATCCGTTTTTAAAAGATAACACTATATTGGATGTTAGGTCTATTAGTATTTTTTTGTGCATATTTATTGATATCGTTTAATAAGTTTGTTCATTTAACAACCAAAGGGCTCCGTGCAACAATATTGCAAAATATTAGATGATTATATACTGACGCAAAGTAAAAACGCAAGTGTCTTAGAATACTTTAATTTATTTAATTTTTGGGTTACAGTCATGAAATTGACATATGATGCTTAAAAAACTAAGGTTTATCCTAAAGTCTTATGATATTCTACTAAGAAATCCTCCCAAGTATCGTCCTTTATCCTTGGATGAAGGACCTTTTCGCGAAGATTTTGATATCTATTAGATAATCAAAAGACCAAACTAAAAAACATGTAGGTAGCGGGCTAATCCCGG
>LQRL01052416.1:7461-19126 GCA_001703475.1 Hydroides elegans | reverse complement strand
TTTTTTTTTCCCCCCCCCCCCCCCCCCCCACAAAAACAATACCCTCCTTTATTACCCGTTTTGTATTTTACAGTTATCTCACCCTCTTTATCTTGTTCCGCTTGTATTCGATTTACACGCTTATAGGTTTTTGAAAAAAAAAGTAGAAACTTACTTAGTGCATGTTAAAATGAAGGGTTCATTAGGATTGTGTGTGCTTAGCCGCGGATTGGAGGCGGTTATTAGCTTTTTGGGTCTTGTGGCCTAAGCTGTAAGAAAAATAACCTATATGTGATATTGCAAAAGCTAAGAGTGTGCCTTACTATATTTGAATTTGTCAAAAGTATGATTTAGAAGGGTATGAAGTATAGTGGTGTATATTTGTGTGAACAGCGAATAGGACTAAATTCTGGTATTTCTTAGCAATGCATTGGTTTAATTCTGAGTGATTGATTTCATTAGGAGATAGGAGAGTCTATCTCGAACTTATTTATTTATATCTCTTTTTTTCGTCGAAATATTTTTGAATCAAAAACAAATAATAGAACACCTTAAATAAATATAAAACGGTCGATATATTAAATATATCAAATGAAGGTATCTCACACATTTTACAACTAATTTGGTGAAAATAATAAATATTATTTTTTATTTTCCCCAGTCGACAGCAGTGCGAATTCGGACAGCAGCAGCACGGGCGGAAACCAAAATGGCGCCGACGAAGAAATGCGCATGCGCCTTAAGCGGAAGTTGCAACGAAACAGGACTTCCTTCACGCAGGAGCAGATCGAGTCATTAGAAAAGGGTAAATGATGTTGTATGATATGGATTTTCTGAAATAAAAGGATAAAGGAAAAACAATCATTCATTTTTCCTTATTTATATTGCTTCTTGCGTTCGTAAAAGATATCACAAAATGCAGTCAAAATAATCAAAATACTTACCTTATATCCATTTATAAAACCATATTCACCCATTTGCTCATCATTCCGTTTGCATGTCCGAAAGTTGTTGAATCTTCCTATAATAATTTTCAAATACCGAGCATATATTTTCTTTTCTATTCTTTTTTTATTTGATATATCTTATTTTTCTTGATAATCCTACATCATAGTTCAAAATATAATATAACTCATACAACCTCTTCATTCCTCCTCACAGAATTCGAGAAGACGCACTATCCCGACGTGTTCGCCCGCGAGCGTCTCGCCCAGCGCCTCGACTTACCGGAAGCGCGCATCCAGGTCTGGTTCAGCAACCGGCGAGCAAAATGGCGGCGCGAGGAGAAGTTACGAAACCAGCGAAGAGATGTGGATGGATCTGGCAGGTTGCCAATTAATAGTGGATTTCCCAATAGCATGTATCCTTCCATACACCAACCGATGAACCATGACTCGTATAGGTGAGTTGCTAGCTTTTTAGAATGATGTGATTATCTATCGTATAGAAAATGACTAGGATAGTCGATTTGTACGTGCATAAAAACATAAAATTCACCATGTCGACGTTTTAGGTAACAACGGTTTCTAATACTAAAATGGATTTCCCTGTTTACTTTTCATTTTGATGTCTTCTGGTATATCTTAGAATCGAATGATTTATCAATTATTCAATTAAATGGGAAATGAATCGGTCAAAATAATAATTTAATCTACAAACCTACATGTATATTTTAAGATATGTAAGAAATATCAACTATGAAACACTTTGACGTATTGTCAATTGAGCATACGTAAATATTTATCTTATATTTTGATGACACATTACATAAACCGTTCATATTTTAAATTTCATTTTCATATTTTATTTTCACAGTGCGATCCCTCCGGTGGGCAACTACTCGCTCTCCAACAGCATACCACCAAACCCCGCTTGTCTTCAGTCCAGCACCAACTCACCCTCCTACTCATGCATGCTTCCCGGTGAGTAAAAACAATTATTCAATTACGCTTATGATAAACAATGATGCCCTATTTACTAAATTACACACAAAAAAAACAAGAAATTTAGGGGCTTCTCATGCTTTTGACAAACTAAAATCAATGGGCTGGCGTTCTACAGGGCTCAATTTAGGACCATGAATAAATAAAGTGAAGTTGCTTGCTAATATACCAAAATATACCACAACATGGCTTGAATATTCACATTTTGGTTCCAAATTGTTGAATAATTGATCAAATAAGCATGATACTATCATATTATGTAAATGGTTCTGATTTGTTATACATATGTAAATCAAATATAATTTCCATACCCACAGGTTCGACGCGGGGCTACGAACCCCTCTCGCTCTCGAGCTACTCCCGGGGTGGCCCCATTGGCGCCTCGTCCCTCAACCCCGCTGGCTCCTCGGCCGTGGCGCCCCCTGTCCCATCCATGTCTGGCGTCATGACGCCACCCGGGAGCCACCACTATAGTCATCACCACCACTCGGGCTTAGGGGGTGGCGCCACTGGCGCGGGAGGAGGGGCGCATGGAGGGGCGCATAGTCATTCGGGTGGTGGCGCGGCTAATACGACGGGTAGCAGTCCGACAGGTGAGAGATATAGTAAGTGTGCCAAACCTTTTGACTTTATTTCTTATTTTGTATTTTCAATATTTCATTGCTTTTTACTAAAACGGAGGGATATGATTATGAGATTATGGCATACATTACCGAGATACACTTACATAGACGGCCATGAGAGGATGTTGGTATATATTTTTATACGTTTCACTTTCGTATGTCTATGAAGCAGTTAAATTAATTATATGTTATAAAATTGGTTTTTCAATTTCAATACCGTTTTCTAAAATAATGAATACTTTTCAATTAGTGTCGATGACGTTTAGGTATCTGTCCCTTTAGCCTACATATTTTCACTACAATAACGTATGTTAATTATACCCTTAAGTCATATTGTTGTGCATTACCTTTAAACAATCAATTTCTTAAATTATAACACATGCCGTCCATAAATCCGTTCCGTTATTAATGTTGAACTGATTTTCACGTATAACTAAATAATTCGACATGAGCAAACCAATATAAAACTCTAAAATATATCATTTACCTGGCCCACTTTTGCGTCAGCTCAATACAAAATCGTCCTCCTGATCCTCAACTCAATTCAAACATACGTCCCACACCATCACCCCCCCCCCTTTCACCCTGCGACGTTAACAATACATAGTGTGGGCATAGCCTCCCCCTAGCCTCGGGATAATTACGTGCATACACACAGAACTGTATAAACGTTTTGTGTGTACATTACTTCCACCTATGTGGAACTGAATAGTTGTTCCCAATAAAAATTCGCCGTGTGCCTGCAGCAAGCAACCCGCAGAATTTTCGCTGTGTATACGTGTGTGACAAAAATTCCGTATACACAGCTTTTGGTATTAAAAGTGTATTGTGCGCCCTCACGACGTAATATGAGAGTTGGGGACAATTTTGGTTCAACCAGTACAAAATTGGATTTTTTTCTATATTTCAAGCGAATATGTTAGAAGAGAGATATGTTCAAGAGAAATAATCACTTTTCCTCGCCTCTATGTGTGTATTGAAAACAAGCAGGAAATATTATGTGTCTAATTAAGCATATGAAGTATTATTATATAGCAAGGCTAGCGTCGATAATTTATCTCTATATTTGAAAATTGTCTGTGTGTATTTTATCTTTTGGACATATCTAAATTATACTGTTTAAATATGTACTTTCACACTTAAAGAGCATAACTGCCACGTTCTATTTGTCAACATCAGATTGAAATTATTACTTTGTTAAGCTTACTTATTTTGCCATATTTTTTCTCCAAAGTCCCATTTTTCAATTTCCCACGGTTGACCTAGAATAGGAAATCATGCTTAAGTCATTGTCCAAAAAAATGTTATTCGTTAATAAGACAAAACCCTCGTTTGAAAAATTTAATTGTCCCTTTGAAATTTACAAACACATACATCATCAGTCCCTGGATTATGCAAACTACATGATTGATATTCATAAATGCAATATATTTTTATTTCCTTTTTGTTAGAAATGATTAAAAGTTCCTATGGCCTATTAAAATACACATGCAAAACTAAGTTGGGGGAAAATAATATATTCGTAGTCGCGTGTACATTTTTGATGAGGTGTCAGCGAATATTTGTTTTACGTGCATGAAATATGAAGGACATCCCACGAGTTCTATAATTTAAAACTCAGTTTCTCAGTAATACTGAATAAAGTATTGCGTTCATTTTCCACTGAAATATGTTATCGTTAGAACGTTTCTCTAAATAATTCGTAGGGTTCCCGTCAGTAAAATTGTGTGGTTCTCCCTATTCTTAGTCCGCGAATTTTTGGTTTACGTTTAGTATCAGGTTGAACAACCTTTAAAGCTCCCGTACACATTATACACACAGTTTTGCCTATCACGCAAAAGTGGGAAAACATTATATATGATAGTTCTCCAAACCCCACCCTCCTTCCCCATACCCACAACCCTTTTATCGACGAAAAATGACAATATCACGAGGGAATATTAATACAAATACGAACTGCTCCCTTTGGCCCCGTTTCTACGTTTTTGTATCAATAGAACCGAATGTAGTCCTTTGTTATTTCAGCTGCTTCCTATAACTGTCCTTTAAATATTGATGTTCTGCTGACAATTGGGTTCTGAAAAAAAATCAATAATTGTATGCTTAAATTGCACGTAGATAGTTCTAAGTGCTACCTGAGTTTAGGAAAACAATCATTTTCGATAAAGCGTACATTTTGACATAAATTAAAAATGATAGCTCTTCATTCGATCAATATATTCCAAGTATTTCATAAATAATTTATCGATATATACCCTTAAATATCTCAAATATCGTTTAAGGACATATCTAACACTACTGTTGGCTTGCTTTCTGTACTTTCAAATTCTGTAATTTATGTTGCAAATAAAACTAAACAAATAGGTTTTTGATTGTTCAAATTTTATAAAGGAAATGTAGATCTATGAATGATGCAATGTAAAAGATAAACATTTCAATGAAAGCTTAAATCATTTCTTTGATGATTATTATCAATTTCCGTGTTTTTGAACATAAACCCAATTTAATGATAAAACCTAAGAAAATGCTATTAATAGAATGCATATGATTTAAGATTCACAAATATAGGTTTTAGAATAAATTAGCACAGAACTTACCGGTAGACTTTTTTCATCCTATAATTATTAAAGGAAAACGAATTATTTTACTAAATTGGATTCCAGTTTTTTTACGAACTATAATATTTATAGCCTTAACATATAACTAACTCATAACAGTTGATTTATAATTTGCCACAAAAACAATGTATATTTTGCTTAACATATCTAAATATATCGATATTTTATTGAAGACATACCTTAACATTGCTGCTATATATTGTCAAACCAATATCAAATATTTCATTGATAAAAAAATAATACCAAAATATGTAAACTTATCAATATATCTCTTTTTTCGCATGTCATGATAATAATAAACATATATGAATCACATATTAATAGTAATACCAAAATATATAGACCTAACAATATATCTTTGTTTTTTTTTCTGATAATAATAATAATTAGCATATATTCTATTTTCTATTTTCGCAAGCCTGATATCACCAGGCGTCTTTTAATAATTTATCAGGTTTTCGTATGTTTCAATAATAATTAACATATCTTTTCTTTATATTTTCGCAGGCCTAATATCACCTGGCGTCTCCGTACCAGTGCAAGTACCCGGGGGCACAGGTCTCGGTCAAGATCCAAGTGCCAACATGAGTGCCATCGGTTCCATGGCGAGCTCACAATATTGGGCGCGCATGTAGCCCGTATAGTGTGAAGAGCGTGTTTTGTTGCCGCCCCCATGCCGCCTTGCCCTGCCGCTCCCTGTCGGACAAATTAAGCGCAACTTGATGTGATGCTAAAAAGTGAAATGGACAAGGTCACAATATTGGGCGCGCATGTAGCCCGATTTGTCGCCCACCCCCATGCCGCCTTGCCCTACCGCTCCCTGACGGACATATAAAGCGCCACAAAAAGTGCACAATGAACGTGAATGGTTGAGTGCCGTTGGTTTTATTGGGCGCGCATGCAGCCGAATATGTACTTTTGTGTTGCTGAACCTGCCGCCTTGCCCTGCCGGACAAATTAAGCGATGGACAATCTCACATTATAGGGTGCGCGTGTTGTCTTATTCCCGCCCTAGACAGCCCTCCCCTAAAGAGCATGATGCGAATCTAGGCTGTCAGGAGTGAGATGCAACGCTGCTGTATTGCCCGACCCCAATTCCGCCTTGCCTTGCCGCCCGCCAACTACTCGCTCAACTCCGCTCTGTGCGGAACCATACGCTCCGGACAATGAAGCATCCGTTATCACATATTCTTGTCGCCATCATGAGCGATAAACGTGCACTCGATTAAGAACTTGTCGCATGTCAAATAGTTCGTCCGATGAGACATCGAGATGGACTCAAAATCGTTACACATCATCGGATAGGATATCATTTCATGGCGGTATATTCTGATGGGCTATTGATCTGAAATATATTTTTGGATTATGAAATATAGCTCACCACGAAGGAATATCAATATACCGTAGCGTTTGGTGTGGATATTCTAGACGCTACCATAGCGCGTGGAACACGAAACAAAGCAAATGGATCATTGTAGAATTTACTCTATATTCAACGGACAAGATAGACGGCATCCTACGGGATTAAATATATCCCTTCTTATCACCAAAGAATCTCATATATGCTCATTGCGCCAATGTTTTGTTGGGTATCATAGTAAACCGGTCAGTAAAATGCACGTGTGTGTTTGTGGTTTCCATTAATATACATATATAAATATATGTTTCTTTTATTTGATTTTTACCCACCATTTTGTACCATATAATGGTTTAAATGGTGTGCGAAAATTGCTTAAAATCATATTCACGTCACAATGCTTTTCAACAAGAACACATACCCAATAGAATTGACCGGAAACAGTATTTATTTTATTTTACACACCATAATATATGTTTTATTATTATTATGTACATAGGTGTAATCATTGCGACATCTAACGTTAAGACGTTAGTTTATGGTTTTTAGCAAGAATGCAGCAAATAACGTTGTTATTATTGTATGAGTATTGTTTAGGTATACACGTGTAAAAGAGCTTCAAACACACAGATGTAAATATAAGTTAATGTGCTACATAATTCTAATAAGTATTTAAGAAATATTAAATATATATTTTCACTTTCAAAACAATGACAGCATATATTTATGTTTCATTAAGAGAAACATTTCTAAAATGAAGTATAACTGTTTTGTTGACTACAATGCATTTTTATAAATCGTACCGTAAAGTGCTTATGATTGTTTAAATACTGGGTTTTGCGTTTTGGTTAATTATAAACGCAAGGTTTCAATGTGCTATTTTCGTTATATTTTTAGTTTTATACAGAGCGTTATCAGTATTTGAAACCTACATTTACCTATACCCTTGTAGTTCGTGTTTTCTTTTATAAGATACACTTAAATTGGTGTATGGGAATACATTCTAACTTAGTACATATATTTCATTTTCAATTATTTCGAGATTGTTTAAATCAACAATTTATTCTTGTATGAAATTTAATTTATAGTTTACTGATATATCGCGAAACACAAACTTTGCAGAATTCCTAAAACTTTTGTTAAAACATATATTTCCGGTTGAAGGTCTATTTTGAAGCAGAATGATATCTAACAAACGAAACTATGCTGTTATTGGGTCATTTTCTTTGCAATGTTTAGGTAAGTATGGATGGCTTCTTGTAAATCTGTAACTGTATTGTCTGTTCGTATCTCTGTCTACACATATTGCGTTGAATTGTAGATAAAATATAGACAAATAATAATTAACTGTACTGTCACTTCTATTTTGCATTTCATTTATTTTTAAGATATGGCTCTGTTATGAAGTATGATGTGCTACGTAATCTATATTAACTTTTTATTTGACAAAATGAAATAAAATATATGAAATAAAGCTATTTGTTATTTATATTTTTTAACAAGAACATTATCCGATTAAAATTTGGTATTAATATATCAACTATCATGTGTTTCCATTTAAATTGCAAGGGTATGCTCACAAGAAAAATGAATTCGCAAAAAAAAAAAACACTTACCAATTCGACCTAGATTGAACACACTGCCTGTACATTTCGGTCTTCTTTTTTTTACTGTTGAGCTTGGCTGATTTGTGTATTTATGCATTTTGCATTAGCTGTATTAGCTCTTTCTAGCACAGTGGCAGTAAAACAGTAGTTCATTCGATCATTGACATATTCATTCAAGCGTAAACTAATATCTCTGCACTGTATCACCCAAACCTGGCCATTACGCTATTACAATGCACTGTTCTCTTATTTTCGCTTCTCTATCCATCGATTTTTTACTGAGTCGAGCCCATTGAATTTGCCTTTTTACTTAAATCACAATGGAAAAGGAGTTACTCATTTATTAGTGATCTGATACGAATTACTATGATCATGATGACATAATATATTATGGAGATGGATTTAAAAATAAAATATTATATCTTTTTTTTATTAATAAGCAAGTTTATAGTAAATTCAATATCTACTTCATATTTTTTAGATCTATTTTTGTTTAAAGTGGCCTTTTAAAAATACAAAATAAAACGCTACATCACACTTATGATCACAAAATAGTTCATCAAAAACTCGTTTTTCGTGAAACCCAACAGTCACAAATACAGATCAAAGAGCCCTCTAGCTCTCTACTCCTAAAAATGCTTATTTCCCCCAAGCTTATAGAGTGCTCAGTTTTTTCGTGTCCTATTCCTATTCTAGTTCTATCGACCTTATTGTTGATGAAATAATATGAGCATAAAGCGCCAAAAAAGAGTGAAAGAGACGCGATTGATTTATTACTTTTTATATTTTCAATTTTTGCTATTGTTGACAGAATATATGCTGTTCATTTTGTTTCATATTGAGCTTTGCTTTGTACCTTTATCTACAATGGCAGTCAAGTTTATGTACGATAGCTATTTAAAAATATATATAATACATTTAAAGAGAGCTATTGTTGCATATAACATTCCATTTCGATATAAAATATTGTTTTTTTTTTAAATAAATGTTTAAGTTATATACATGATGTTAACAATTCTAAAGAACTAGTAATACGAATTTGAAAATAAAAAATGCTTTGACATTTTCTTTTCTAAGTTTGAATGTTAAATAAGGCTTTCAATGTTATGTTTTACTAGTTTTTGGTACTCCGTAGGAACATCACAAGGTTCAGAAACTATATAGTGCAATTTCGGACTCCAATGTAAAAATCGTCTTTCGTTGGGGCTCAACCAATTTGTCCTTGCATTTTCTGTGTCTCCCGTTCCACAAACACCCTATATTGACGATCTGGGTTACACCGAGTACAGTCCTTTGAAGTAGACATAAGTCAGTATTATGGACGGAACCCTTTGATCAAATGATATTCACCATATAAAACCAACCACAACCCTACTACTTCTGTCCAATGGATTTCTTTGTTCCATTGGATTACAGGGTTCACATATTATTTTTTCATATTTTTTTTCAAAATTTCCAGGGATATATAGAGTAGGCGTGTGTTTGTATGTGTGGTTTAACTTTTTCCGTGCGTTTTGCATTTGACAATGAGCCTTCTATATCATGAACAACCTTTTTAAAAAGAACATTTATGCATGGACGCTAATGCATGTTCCAAATTTGAATATAATATGAAACATTGTTGATATTATTTACATTTGTATATGTTTTAAGTATTTTAGTCCATTTGTAAAAGAAACTTTTTTTATCTTAACCGTAGTTTCCATTTAGAGCTGGTCATATGCAAAACAAAAAAAAAGTATTTTTTCAAGACAGCATTTTCCTGCTATATACTACAAGTAAGTGTTATTAATGATGGTATTCCAAATAAAATGAGTATAATGAATATTGCCCAAAGAATTGTCAGATGATTTGACTACTGTGATCCGAATGTAAGTATCTTAAATATATATCTAAACGACCAAACAGGAAAAAAAGTAACATACAGCAAAACGCACAACTTTGAAATACAACACCCGCTCAACTGTTCACC
This sequence comes from Hydroides elegans, assembly GCA_001703475.1. Lineage (NCBI taxonomy): Eukaryota > Metazoa > Annelida > Polychaeta > Sabellida > Serpulidae > Hydroides > Hydroides elegans. The sequence continues at coordinate 9,027 of LQRL01052416.1, read as the reverse complement.
ATTTTACCCGAATGACATCTCTATACAGAATGGACAATTTTGTTTCGGAGACAAAATTGCTTGCTGCTAAAGCAATGTTTTTGCAGTGCGCTATTCACAAAATATATATGTATCTCTATAGTACATCTGTGCATTTAGTAAAGCAATTATCTCCTATGGTTAGGCGCATAGTGGCTAACGGTAATTGATGTGGTTTTGGGGACAATATTGGTTCTTCAAGTTGGTACTATCTCGCAACTATTGTGTCCAAATTATAGACACTTAATGTAAACTAATATCGAAAACCGACATAACAATGGATTTACTAAGTGAATAAATTTGATTTCTTTTTCTCACAGGTCTTCAGAAGAAATTGGTAATTGTATTAATAGAAATGTACAAGGAACTATCTATGAAATGTATGATGTCTATTCATACATGTGGTATGATACAATCACACTCAAAAATGTACGAACTGCAAACGTTACAAAACGGCATGACGTCTTGTAAAGTTAAACGTCGATACCTACATGGGTTTCATATATAGTACTAATAGTTTAATATATCAAAGCAAAATCACTCTTAACTATGCCTCAACCATTTTAAGCAGCACCACAAACAAACATAACATCCCAAAACGTATTGTGAAACATTGAATCGACGTTATCGCGACGTTCCAATTCATACATTAAGACAAGTGCCAAATGGGACGTATAGTCGAAGTATACCACAGGCGTCGCCGATACGCGTGGCATCGTGTTACGTTGTAACCGCATTACATGACGTCGTGGTGGCCGCGAAAAGTAATTAAGGGGGTTTGGATGAGTATGCTTGGGTACAGCTTCATACTTACTTTATATATATATATTGTGACTTCAAGTAAGGGTCGAGTATCTTGCGTAATATTTTTCGGCATTATTGGACATTTCTATTTCGAATAATTATATTGATTTTCCCATACATAGATAGATGATATATAAATGTTTATTTTATATACTTTATTGTATGGAATTTATGGTTGCACTTGGTGATACTCCACATTTCAAAACTTGATATTTTGATTTTTGCATACAATGTTCTATAAAATAACTTTAAATTGTGTATAAAAATAAGACTGGAACATCTTATTATATTCATGAAAATATTGAAAATGTTTTTGGAAAATAAAACTCATGGTATTTTTACTCAATCGATTTAATTTGCAATCCAATATGTTTCACATCGTTAGGAGTTCAGACAGTACATTTAACTTTAATATTGATATACAGTAAAGTGAAGTGAAATTTTTAATTATTTTGAGTTACACAAAAAGTTGTTAAGAGTTGTTGCAATGCATGATTATCATAAGCAATGCACTCTAACTGCAATTATTTCAGCTAGCCAATAAAGCCACAAAACGTAATTCTTATTATGATATTGCGTCCTTTTATTCTTGTTCCAATATGCATAATGATGTGCACATATATCGGTATGCGGTCTATGTGTTTTGTTTGCTAAAATATGGGAGGTATGATGTCTTGTTTTCATATAGTTTAAACTTATTGATAATTCATATAATATATATTTTGCAAAAATATAAATTTGATA
>LQRL01052411.1:2270-21640 GCA_001703475.1 Hydroides elegans | reverse complement strand
GGGGGGGGGGGGGGGGGGGGGATTGGGTGGTTTGGTGGTGTTTAAAAAATATGTTTTTTTAATAGGTTTCTTTTGTAAACGATTAATTTAATTATAAAAAAAAACATTTACAAAGTAACACGTTGATTTATCGAAAATGTTTAACATATAGATTTCGATCAATTCAATGAACTGGATAAAAATCTTCTTGAATTATCCAGACATAGTGAATTCAATTCAATGTGTAATCAGTTTTACGAATATAGTAAAATGTGCAATAAATGTTTAAATTACAATAATGCTAATAAGAATTCGACTGAAATACAACTAAATATCTTTAAAACAGCATTTATATCATCACGATGTCGGACAACGTCGAATCGAATAAGTTACCTTCTATGGCTGCTGACTTGTTTCTTGATCGTCTACTATCTTCGGATACGGGACCGCTTGTAGTAACGTCTGCAATTTAATTATGTGGCTAATTACAACGTGTTTCTTAGCTAACACCGGATTTTTATTGTTCCTCATTTGATACAAAGGGCCATTAAATTATAAATCTATATCAAAATTGGAACAAATATGGTGATTCTAAACTTTCTCATCTTTCAAACATATTGTCTTAATACTCATATATAACACGAAATGGTGTGAAATGTTGTACTTTAGAATCACCTTCAGCGAGTGGGCTTGTCAAAAAGTCCGATGAATTGTTTCTTCCCATATCATCTAATTCGGTTGTTAAGTCAGCTGGATCTCTACTGAAATCCTGGTTCTCTGTAGTTTGTTCAGGGCTGGCTCTCCTATGATCAATTGTAGTCTGGGTTTGAGTAGTGGTTGCATCAAGAGTTCTGAGATGCTCAGAAGTCAAAAACTCTTTAAATGTGGTATCATGTAGAATAGTTGAAACTTGTGATGTAACCTGTTCTGGTGTTGTAAATTGTTCATTTATTGTAAGTTGTTCTGTTGAAAATTGATTTGCTGTCGACACTAGATTTTCTGTAGTTGCATCTCGTTGTTCTGTAGTAAATTTCTCTATTGTTGTGGGTGGTTGGTCAGTGGTCACCGGTATTTCTGTCGTATATTGTTTCTCGGTTGTAATTATCCCATTTGTTGTAAAATATTCCTCAGTGGTAAAATGTTCCCCGGTAGAAAATGGTTCCTTAGTAGAAAACTGTCTCTCAGCCGTAAGTATTTCCTCTGTTGTAAACATAATTTCTGTTGTAAATTGTTCTTCTGTTGTAAATTGCACTTCTGTTGTAAGTAGACTCTCAGAAGTTTGTTCAATATGACTGGTCTGTTCATTTTGAGTTGAGACCACATTCTCAGTTGTTTCAAAAGCTTCAGTTGTTTCAAAATATTCAGTTGTTTTAAAAGCTTCAGTAGTAATTTCATCCATAGTTGTTTGTCCTATAGTTGAAATTGATTCAGGTGTTGATATATCTAAATCAACTGTGCTTTGAGGTGTTGATAATGACGTGCTCATCTGGTCTTGTAATAATGTACTCATATCATTCGGTGTGCTCATATAATCATTTGGCAATGTACTCATATCTGTCTCAATGGTTGAGGAATCGATATGATCCGTTGTTAAACTGTCCTGATTTCTAGTTGACTGTAAAGCTTCTGTTGTTTCGCCAATCGTTGTAACGTCAGTTGTAGCTGTCACTTCTAAAATATCAAAGATAAGTTATAAGTAAATGACATACCGACATACGTTTTGTTCATCACAAGATCAACATTTTATGTACTCAATAAAATGAAGAATGAAAACAATGCGTTCAATTGAAATTATTTAGATGAAACATTATATTCGCTTCGTCATTGAATATTTTTTTTGTCTGTGTTATTTGTTTGGTTTCATGATAAACAGCACAATGCTTATTACAGTATATATATAGAACAATGCACGTATCATCCCTTTAGGTAGCCATACGATCCATGTTGATTTTCTTTAGTAAAGCAATAGCAATATGAATATGTTTTCTGTATAATTTTCGAATGTACCCATCAGTCCACAGTCCGGATGAAAACTAAAAATAGTTATAACATAGTAACAAAGAATATTACAGACTTCATTCATACCTAATTCACAGATATATCTATTCGTAGCTGTACACTCATCGGACGCCCATTTAAAAGTCCGACCAAATGTATCAGGATCTATCATTCCTATATAGGCGACGCAATACTGTTCGTTGCCAGAAAACGACGGTTCTGACGGGTGCCAGTGAAAATCAGTGATTGCAGAATCTGGTAAAGCAAATAGGAGGTCGCCTTACTATAGAGAGGTTACGAAAATACAAAAAAGTTAAGTGCAGGCACTCTCTTTGTTCATCGAATCTAATTTAAAAAATACTCATTCAAAACATAAAAATAAATGAAACTGTAACCGTGTAGGGACTCTTATAAGCATTAAATAGTTCAATATCTTGTTTTCACTTCAAAGTCATTAGGGATTAAAAACATTTCATGCCAACATGATAAAATATTTTTTGTAGCCAACCAAACAAATGCGCCAACATTGTCTAAGAGACAACAACTTTCAAGTCTTGAAAATATGAAACTTATCTAAGAAGGCAAAATATCGTAAAAAAGGTCAATACTCAGATATATCAGATTTCTGTATTTTCTAGAAACTTACCGTCGACCCATATCCACTGATTCCTCACCAATCCCGTCCACAGGCCATTGATCCCCGCATCAACTATAGCGCTGTTTTGTCCACCCAAAGCATTTGCTACACTCAACTGGATCTCTGAGTCCTTTAAGGTTATAAGGGAACCGCCTAGGGAAAGGCATCGCTCTGAAGCTTCAAACCTGTGTATTAGAATTGAAAATTGATATTCATTAATTTTAAGGAGCATTTTTAAACAATATATGTGTGGCGTCTTAATTTAAATTCATTGGAATCTTCAAATAGAACATGCGTAGATATTAAAAAGACCAGTTGTTTTTTTTAGAGACGTGAAAACTAACAAATGTTTTATTCTATTGGCGAAAAAGTGTTCAACCACTACGTTTTCGGATATGTAATGTATCGTCAAAAATAATCAATATTATTCAGACAATTGTTGTTTTAATCAAGATGGGATGACATAACGATCTCGTATGGTGTTTAAGTTTACCATGATTCTTTTTCCAGATGTATAGTAAAACATCCATCGGTCAACGTGAACCTCTCGGGAACCCCACTACAAACACTTTGTTCTGAAATCAAAACAGGTTTTTATTGGTTTTGAAAATATGTTTGGATCGAATCCGGGTCAAAAAGTCTCCGGCCAAAGTTTCCAAAATTGACAACATAGGACACAAAGTTTCTAATAAAAATATCTAAATAAATATAATGCACATTGTCATTTTCTTATTATATTATGAACAGTGTAGGGTTTATACCCAGTAGGAAATAAACTTTTTTTTGCACAAGTTGTATATTTAAGCACTTTTTTAGATGGAAACTTTCTGTCCCATGTTGTCAATGTTGGAAACTTTATGGCCGGAAACTTTTTGGGCGGATACCCTTTGGATCACACTCTCAATGATGCTTCAGTATATCAATAATTTATTATGTGAGTTATCATGATGAGTATGACATCTTTTATATGTAAACGCTACATTTAAAAGGGACGATAATACGGTCAATTCTATTTATCAAATGCACGCTTTACTCTTACCGTAAGGCAGAAAACTTAAATTATGATATTGTAAATGGAAGAATTCACAAAAGAAACCATGTTATTTAATGAAAATCTTACCGTATTGGCAGATGTACCCGTTTTCCGCCACGCAACTTATATCTTCCCATTCATAGCTTTTACTTTGTGCAAGATACACACAGCTGTATTCCGGAAAGTCCACCGGGTTTTTTGGCGAATCGTCTACCCAGGCAAGATAGGTACCTTGAAAACAAAAACAATTATTCAATATTATATATTAGAAAATAAGGCACGTTTGAAATAAAGACAGAATAATAACAGAAGCTGTATTCTGGAAAATCGATATGGTTTCTTGGCGAACCATGTACCCATGCAAGGAAGGTAATTTTATGCAATTAATAAAACCGTTAATATTAATTCATGAAGTGGTATCCTGTCATATGGGCGCGGCCAGCAAAACAAACGTCTTCTGTCATTACCCGCTCGGCAATGACATATGACGTTTGGCTCGGCACGACGTCTAAATGGATGATGGATTAATTAAAACGTTTTTTGGACGTCCGATTTAGGAGCGTAAACAGATTTACAAGGGTCTAGAAGCGTCAAGAGGTCAAGCTCGAAAAGGCCACGTTGCACGGACGGCCAATGTCGATTAGATATGGCACCATTCTAGCCACTTCGAATATTCTTTAATTTTTATGGAAGCTGGAAAGTGATTTCCGGAGGCTAAATGTATGGACGCTTTTGGGCATATATTCCTTTTATTACTATTCATATAATGTAAACTCCTGGTCAAGTCCCTTGAGCGGCTGATTTTGATAGGTTGTGAATATCAAAAATACATCAATACATAAGTATCATGCTAACTATCATCAGTATCATACCAAATATCAAAAGAATAATGCTAAGTGTCATAAGAATCATACTTAGTATCATAAGTATTATGCTAAGTATCATAAGAATCATACTAAGCATAATAAGTATTATACTAAGTATCATACTAAGTATCATATGTATCATACTAAGTACCATAAGTATCATACTAAGTATCATACGTATCATACTAACCCAGAACAGCACCATCTATCCATGTCCACGAATCAAACTCCGTTTTATAAGCGCCGGTCCACCAGGGCTCATTTATATTAGAAAGCCGAGATGTGATCGAGTTCCTATTGTTGACATCTGTCTCTGTAACTAAATCCCCGCCCTCGTTTTGGCATGCTAGTTGCGCGTCATTCCAGGATAAAGGGTCGGTGTAGAATTTGAGGCATTTGGGGCTGTTGGGTGAGGGTTGAAAGCAATCTTGGTTTTGAGCTGCAAAAAAAAACAACAACAACAACAACGAAAACAACAAAATAGGATTAAAAACTTATTAGGGCGCATAAATATTGGAAAGCCGAGACGTTATTAAGTTCCTATTATTGAAGTCGGTTTCTGTAACTAAGTCCCCGCCTTCATTTTGGCACGAAAGTTGCGCGTCGGCCCAGGATAAAGGATCGGTGAAGAATTTGAGGCAGGTTGGACTATCAGCGGAGAGTTGGATGCAGTTTGGGTCTTGGGCTGGAAAAAGATAACAGCAAAATAAGAAAAAAATAATTAGGGCTCATTAATGTTAGAAAGCTGAGATGTGATCAAGTTCTTATTGTTTATATCCGTTTCTGTAACCAAGTCCCCGCCGTCACTTTGACATGAAAGTTGCGCGTCGGCCCAGGATAAAGGATCGGTGAAGAATTTGAGGCAGGTTGGACTATCAGCGGAGGGTTGGATGCAGTTTGGGTCTTGGGCTGGAAAAAGATAACAGCAAAATAAGAAAAAAAAATAATTAGGGCTCATGACCTTTAATGGGATTTATGCAATTTCAAGATTTTTTAGCTTCATTTCAAGCTCATATTTGCATATATTGAAAACAAATGACTTCTACTGATTTTTGTTCAAAGAAGGCCCTAACACAGTGAGTAGCAAGGCCCCTTTACAAATTAACATAAATCTTTGCACCTGGATTGACATGCGAAATGTAAATAAGAATATGATCTCTGCACTTCATTGAATTCTAGGCCATAAAATGTACAACTATGTGCAGATTATATTGTTGTTACAAACATTTATTTACTCGGGTATAAAAGTAGCATACAAGCTATAAAATAACACTCTCCATTAACCTTGTTATTCAAGGTTGATTTATCAAAGAATATATTGTAAGCTATATGACCCTTGCTTTTTATACAAGATTCACTCTTATATTTGACTTATCTGCAATATTTAGAAAAGGAATGTCAATCCAACATGCTTTAGGGCCCGGCCACAATGGAAATTTTGTAAAATCTTTTTCTTACTCAAAACCCTTGTTTTCAAATGTAATCTCTACGGAAGACTCATAACTCAACCTAGCTTAAAAACGCAACAAGTGTGCCCATATACTCTCATGTGGTAATAATATTTGATCGCAAGGTTTGAATAAGAAATAGAGATATCGTTTTATCTATGTAATATTTGGTCAGCGGTGCGTAAGATAATATACATGGGTTCAAATATTTTATTTGCAAATCTTCGTTAACATTGTGTAATCATTAGTTAAGATATAAGGCAGCATTCCATAGATTAAGGGTTCAAAATGATTGGTTCTAAGAAATACAACTCTCTTCTTGGAGTCTATATCTATTTCTTTTTTTTCTTTTTTACTTTATAGATAAAAAATTGTGTTTAAATTGTCACGTAACTGCATCTTCTGGCATTCCTAATCATTCAGTAAAATGCTTTTGTGTTTCTATCTACTAATAACGTTTCGGCAAGACCCAAATTAGATCAACGTATAAACGACATGGTTGAAATCGACGTGATAAGAACGACCCTGGCCGAGCGGGGATTTAACCGTTTAAGCTGTACCAACTTGTATCAGCTCACTGATATGTCGAATTCGATAATGCGTCCCTGGTGCCAGGGCGTTTTACTTAGGTCACATATATACGTTTTTAAGGTGTCCTCGTAGGGCTTGGACGTAGAAAGGACGTGGCGCCGATGGCGCATCGACATTGGACGTAGGAGCGACGGTCATTCAATGTTGGGACGTGAAGGGACGTCAGGAAAGCAATCATGAAACGGACCCAAATTAAATCATCTTATTTACATCACGTCTGAGAGCAACACCACACATACCACACTGACTGGGTGAGATTAGTTTACATTGGATATTATTTTTTTGAGAAAATATCATGTAAAAGTCAGCTGATAAACTACCATTGTGATCTATCATATCATTTCCACGGACCCATTTTAGTAACCAGATGACAACACCCTCACTTTGCGGAACATAAATCCGATGTCAATATTTGTTCAGTGAAACTCATCGCTTATTTAGCCACGATTACTTCATAGAGGACCATTTCGGGGTCCTTAACAGTCGTGAAATCAACCTGTTTTGTGAGATAAGTGGTCGTATCAAGAACATCGTTTGATTATACTATAAGCAAACTTGGAGGCGGAAATCTGGGCTCGATATTTAGTCATAGAGACTTGTTATATCGTCATGATATAGAATATCTAAATGGAGTACAAAAATGTATTTTAAAATAATGATGAATATTTTGAATTGAACCATGTACAATACATAGCGTGGGTCTCCTAAAAGGGAAAACGTTCCCTGATATCCCCCCTCCCAATCTGCTCAGGGGTCAATTTAAACTTCATCAAGATCATCGTTTGATTATACTATAAGCAAACTAAGAGGCGGAAAATAGGCTCGGGATTTAGTCATAATAGAGAGTGGAGATAGTCATATAAGAATCTTTATATGCCGAAAAATGATGAATATCACAATAATTCATATTTATGTCAGTAAAATTGGGTAAAAAGTTGCCCGACCGACCATCTATACGGCAAAATATTTCCAAACAAGGCTCAAAAAGGTTCTTTCGATTTCAAATGCATAAGAACTATCGAATAGTGCCAAGCAACTATATATGAATAAAATGAATCACCAAATAGAACTTAATTGTGTTCTTGATCCAGACACTTAAAACTACTGGCCTGGCAACAATAGGAGTTGATTCTGAAGCAAGTATGAATCGAGAATCCGGGTCAAAAAGTCTCCGGCCAAAAAGTTTCGAGCCATAAAGTCTCCAAAAGTGACACCATGTGCCAAAAAGTCTCAAACCAAATGTTTGAAATTATGGATCTTTGGGAAAATAATTTCTGGTTATTTCAAAGAAATAATTCTAAGGTAGGACACCATAATTAAATTGTTGAACGGTGGTGTTTAATTTAATCGTATTTATATAAGAAAACTTGATTTTTTGGCTGGAGACTTTTTGGCACATGCTGCCACTTTTCGAGACTTTATGGCCGGAAACTTTTTGGCCGGAGACTTTTTGGGCGGATACCATGAATCGAGTACTTTTTTCTCACCTTTTTGTATATAATTACATTTGAAAACACTTAAACACTAATGTAGTTTATGTTTTTAAAAATCACCACGTATACCCAGAACATACATAACATATTTTGCTTTTGTAATTATGTCAAAGCTAAATAAAGAGCAATGCCAGTCACGTAAATCAAATCTTTCTTTATTATTTTGAGCCAAGTTATTAAGTGGAGCATTCCTTTTGGCGTTCTAGGGTCTAGCCACATTCGTAAGCTTTTTTTCTAGCCTAGCTTTACCCAAAAAACGTATCTTCCAATGCAATTCTTAAGGGAAACTCAAAAGCTTAATTAAACGCTTTTTTGTTTTAAAAGCTAGTCGCTAGTTGTGTTTACCACGAGAAATTAATTGGAAGGTAGATTTTCTATGTTAGCGAGGGTAAAAAAAGTTCGAAACAACTCCCGTGTGGCCATGATCTAATGGAGCAATCTTTAAGGTAATATAATTTTTTTTTCAACTGATAATATTGCAAAACAGATTACCTTAATGTGCCAAAATTCATTCATTGAGCGTTTCTATTAAGTCTATGCTCTCATTATCATACATCAATAGTAATTGCATTTTCCGTGTTTAATGTATGTTTCTTTTTGTGTGCATTTGTATGAAATCGTCCTTGTGAATACAAACATTCATTGTCTCCTAAAGGGACTGCAATTTTACTTGTCAATCCAGATAAAAGGGCCACGCAATATAAGAATTTGATTGAAGAGCACACCGCGTTAAGTTCGTCTTTAATAGCATTAAATTCCTAAACAACAAATAACGTATCCATTTTAAACGTTTGAATGATATGAAAATATCATCAAATTCAGCTTCTGCTCGGTATGCGTAAACACGATCTTTTTTTATAACAAAATAAATATATATATATAAAACTTACCTTTGACTAAGCAGAAGAAACCCAATATCATTATGAAATAACAAAGCATTCGAATGCGAATTTTATCCATTTTACATGTGAGATTTGTTTTTTTTCTCTCCAAAGGTATGGGTTAATTCAGGTTTGCATTTTAAATAATCATCTTTTTTTATTATCCGCTCATAAAATCAGCGAGAATGGAAAGCAATTCAATTCACTGCAAATTATTCACAAATTTGGATTCTTCGAAGCCTTTAAAAATAATTCGCAAAATCTGATCCGATATTTCGCCTGTATAAACTTTGAATTAGCAATGATAATTGTTGTCAATTTAATATCCAAATAAAATAAACTTAATACAAAATTCAATGTATTCAAAATTATTTTTTTTGTGCAACGAACGGTCTATCAAGGTGTATGAATTTCTCAAATCGAAAATCATATTTTTGCAAATGTAATAAAATCATATATATAATTACAAATATATTGCGCCATAAATCAAAATAACCATTGATTTGCATTCAATAATATTTGATAACTATCGGCGAAATAAGGGTCGAAATGATCTACAATATTTGACTTAAGTCACCCAAACACTTCCTTATGTTGAGAGGGATCGTATTTTGCACTCAACGTGTTACGGTTCAATTCACAAAGGCGTTTACCTATCATTTACATGTACATGTATATGTTCATGGATCAGATCAACTTTGGGGTCATAAAAAAACTTCAGGTCAAATTCCTGATAGGGAATGAGTGTTGAAAATAGTGACACAAATTTATTGAATTATGTAGCTTTCTTAATATTCAAACGTGTGAATGTTTGTATCTGGTGCAAGTAAGAAACACATTTTGAGAATAAGTAATGAATAGAAAATATTAATACAAATAATGCAAAATTGTTGTTAAAAAATGGGTTTGGGCCTGGCCACATTGGAGGCCGTTTCTAGCTTGCGTCCCCTAACAAATCGTGCTTTCCAATGTAATTCTAATAGAAAACCCAAGACGTGACCTAAACACAATTTGCGTTAAAAAAACTAGCTTTTTGTCTTTTCCACCAAAAAATAAAATGAAAAATAAAACCTTGTTAGAAGAAAAAAGCTTGAAAACGCTTCTAATGTAGCAAGACCCCAAAAGCGTTTTCTTCTCATATACATGTACATGGATCTGAACATTTATTTGGTCACATTCCTGTTAGGAAATTAGGGTTGATAATGGCGACACACATTTATTTGATTATGTAGCTCCCTAAATAAATAAACCTTTATATGTTTGTATCTGGTGAAAGTAAGAAACATATTTTGAGATTAAGTAATGAATAGGAAATATCAATACACATGTTTTTTTTTTCAATGTATACCTTATGGAAAACCGTCGACGTTAACTAAAAGTCAAGTTGCGTTTTTTTTAAATAATCTCGTTTTTTGTGTCACAAAAAAAATAATAGATTAAAATAACACGCCTTTTATGGGAATCAAACTGGTTAAAGCTTCCAATGTTGCAAGGCCTTGAAAAACGCAACTTGCCTTTAAGGTTACGTCTTGGGTCTCCCGTAAGGAACATTGGAAAACACACTCAGAGGAAACAAGTTTGAAAACGCTTCCAAAGTAGCAAGACCCCAAAGGCGTTTACTTCTCATATACATGTACATGTGTACATGGATCATGTAACATGTCAACTTAGGTCACATTCCTGATAGGACATTAGGGTTAAAAATGGTGACACAATTTCATTGTATTATGTAGCTTTCGTGAATAGCTATACATGTATATGTTTGTATCTGGTCAAAAAAGGAAATAATAATGATAATTAATAATGAAAAGATAATATTGACATAAATATAACATAGAAGTTTAAAAGGGAATTTCGTTAGACAATGCACAAGTAGTCTAGATTCTATGTGTAAAACTGATGTATTTGTAAAAAAAAATCAACAATTTGGTCACAACTTTATTACTTGAGAGCCGATTTTAACACAGAAAAGTTTAAACAACAGATTCATTCTGTGTAAAAAAAACGAAATTCAAATGTATAGCCAGTCACTGAACAAATACAAAATACAATTCATAATAAAAAATGTCATATATCACTTTCACAAAGCCATTTAACACCGACTGAGATCGAATGGAAGTCTAATTAACGTTGTTCGATGAAATAAAAATAACAAAATAAATATAAAAATATGATAAGCGTCAAAATAAACAAAAAAGCAATTATGTTCGAATATTCCTAAACACTCATGTTATCAGATATTCTTTATTACTTAATAAGTTGTTATATGTAGTTGTTTCTCTACAGGGTCAATGTAAAACAGAGAAAATATTTTGAGTAAACGTACTATTTGTTTTCAATCAAACACCTCCTGGTGTTAATTAGAGAAAACACATAATGTCTATCGTCCTTTTGTAGCTTATATTTATCATACAAAATTGACATAAACACATAATTCATGATTTGCGAAAACATTTACAATAAATGGTTATCAATGATTCTTTGTTAATCAATGAAGGTGAATTCTTTGAAATAAACCTATGGTTTTTGTTCTTCGATCTGATTTAATTGAAATAAAAAGTGTTTGTGAAAGATAAGAAATTATTGACTTTTTGTTGAGAAAGGGCTACATCAATATACATTATAGCATCTATAGCATAAATATTAGACAACGTAAACTTTATAGTGGACATGAAAACAATCGCGAGGCGGAACCGAGAGACTTTTCACGTTCACGTGAAAGCGCTAATTATCCCATTCATCCCAGAGTTTAATCGTTCTCGAGATACCTTTAAATCTAATGCATTAATTCTACAGGTATAGGCTATCGAATATGCAGAGTGTGGTCATGGAAATACAAGAGCGTCGATACGTAGTCGAGACGTTTTTGTATTTCCAGACCGCATGATGGCCTTTTACCTGGATTGAAAACAAATAGCAACCTCCACTCACTCTAGTGTGCCACGAATAACAATATAATTAATTTGACAAGATGTGGTTGAATATCAACTCATTAACTATTAATAAACATGGCACTTTAATAACTCAATATTGTTCTCAAATTGTATTTTACTCTGCCCTTCATATTGGCCACTAGTTGCCAATATATAAATCAGTCGTCTAGACCGCTCTGTATGATATATATTTCATTGAAATTTCTAAAGAATCATGAAATAATAAAGATCATGCCAAAAATAAACACTGCCGACAGTGTGGTATTAGAATGTTAAACTGGCTCAGTTAGTTATTGGTTTTATTTCTATCGAGAAAGCATTGGAGTCGTGGGATTGAAGTTAATTATTTATTATTGAAGTCACAGTTTAGAGCAACTTACGTTAGCGTTTATAAAATTAGAGCTACTTGAAAACCATTCCATCCACACGTTAACGGTAAAAACGAGGCTATTTGCTTTTTTATTTTTTATGACTTTAATCAGGAGTACCCAGCGATTTATTCGGTGAAATATCTGTTCCTTTCACATTTCCATTTTGCTGGCATTTTCACAGAACAGAATAGATAAAATATTGCGTTTCACACTATCTTGGGTTTAAACTAGAAATTATATTAGGACATAGAAATATAACGAAAATGCACTTGTTTATAGAAGATTTATATTACAAAATACAAAAAAGCAACTCTACTATTCCATACCGAAAAGTATATTTCAGTATGTAAATGATTTATTCTGCTGGCAGTTCTATGCAAAGTTGCTGGCACAATATTTTCTTTGTTCCTGGCTGGCAAATTGAGAAATAAATCATTCCATAATTGTTTTACAGATTTGGATTTCATGGTTTGGAATTCATTTCATGCCAAGTGAAGTAAAATAAGACACTTTAAAAACAGCCCGCTGGGTACTCCTGTTTGATGCTGGTATGCTCAGTGTGACGATACTGGAACTTAAGTCGATAGTCCCCTTAAGCCAATTTATTTTGACAAAACAGGGTACTCTATGCACCAAATTAAGAAAAAAAAACTGAAAATAATTGTATTACACTTTTCTTATACTTTTATGCTAGAAATTTAACGGTTTTAATCTAAATTTAACACTGTGATTTGTATCATGCTAGATTTATTATGAAACTTTTATGTATTGTATGAATCAAACATTATACCAAGCCATTTAATCCAGAACATGCATTCATATGTACCGGGCAAACGGCATTCTTTAATAAAATTTGTGTTTAAGTGCTACAGGTTAAATATATAGCATCATATGCAGTTAAACAAATGTGTAATAGCAAACTGTTTTTTCTTCACTCAAAACATATTCTAAGTATATTGAAATGTCAATAAAAGTGTTTTGTCTTATAAAATCTAACCCGTTATCAGTACTTTGCAATATCAATCTTGCAATCTTTACAACTTTCACCTTAAAGAGAGAGAGTGTTTTTCTTTTTGTATGTTGCGATTTGAGTTGTTTGCATATACATTTTATATTTCCAACATTATACACACAAGACGTTGTTTCTGTTACTATACACCAAATGCTTTGTCATAGTGAAATAGCAAACCTTAATTATTAAATAATTCTATAAAGATAGAAATAGCATTCAAAAATAAATGATATTAACACACTGATTATTATGTTTTAATTTGGTCAACAGTGCTTATTACTACCGCTAAGGTAAAATGGGGTTAATCGTTACAAGTTTTATTGATCCCCTATAAGAGGTGCATAACGCATATATGTGCCTTGCATATAATGTATACCTAAATGCGCAGTTTATTCTAAATTCATTAAAAGAAACATTAGTAAAATATATTGTTAATTTAAGAATTATTATAGCTTCCTATAAATGTACATATTAATATATTTACGTATACAAATCAATATATTAAAGGATATTTTAATTGCAAGGGATAATTTCTTCATATTTTGTTACACTTTTTATTATCTCAGTATTTGGAAACATGTATACCAAACGAGTAAAAACATGAATAAAAGACGAAACTTTTCAAGAAAGGTGATTTGGCTCACATAAATGAGATAGGCGAGTGGGCTAAAACAGTGTAGTAAAACGACGAGCAGAATGGAGAGAGAAAATATGTAACTCATGCTATACAGTATGGTTGTTTGGAACGCTCAGACGGTGCCGCTTTACACGGGCTTGCTTGCACAAACTCGGATTTGAATTGGCTTAAACAAGCAATCCTGGATAAATCAGTTCTCAAAATCGATCATTCTTTTCTTAGTAATCCTATATTTTTGGATGAACTCCGCCGTACATTATATCCGCTTCTGGGCCCAGACGATGCAACACAGCTTCGAACATTACTTGTTTATGCCATCCAACAACGACATCCAATAAGTGAGTTTTATTATATGCTTTGGTCAAGAAGCATGTCAAACGAATCAGGTAATGTTGAACATATAAAAGCATTATATTTTGACATTCTACGGGAACAAAACAAACGCATTACCGATGTGTCGATTGCACAATGTATAATTTGCATCGGTATCTCACGTCATATCAGTGAATTGAATGAACTTATCATTAATTCGTTTTCTCAGCTAGATAGATATTGACAGACAAAATTCATAGAGTATGCTTCCTCTATGAAGATAAGTCTAAATAAATTAGAAGATCTTGATTGTTTTGGTGATGCTATTCAAGAAGCGAAATGTCGACGGGAGGAGTCAATGTTATTTTCTTCACAAGTAAGTCATGAAAAAGGTATTCTATCACCTGTCAATCATCAACATATCATTCCAAGAACCCTTGAAAAGCTGAACACTGTTACTTCAAGCCCTAGTAAATACGACATCACAGAAGACATTATGTGGTTACTAATGGAGATATGCAACGTCTTAGAAGAAAAACTCAATACTAAATATGTCCCACTGCTTTTTGGCAGTCAAAACGAAGGTACAGAAGCATTATTCATAGACAAGTTTGATTTTATTCTACGTGGAAGTCAATATCACGATATTAGGGGTCCGTTGAAAACTATTCTATCCGATATGGCATCGACTAAACAACATCCCCGTCTTGTCCTTGAAAGCATGGTCATTGATTACAACCGTGATTTCCCATGCTTACAATTCGATTATCAAGAATCAGAGTTTTGCTTTAGGCGAATCTCAATGGATTTAGTATCTGCAGCTCCTCATGATACCGAATTTGTTCTCCCATACCACTCATTTCTTAACGTGTCTGATACACAACAGACATCTAATCAGAGTGCAACGCAAAACGACACATATTCAAACGTCAATTCTCAACTTGAAGAAAGTTATGACTGTTATAACAAAGAAATGGTGCTGAACGAGCATGAACTTACTGTGATGAAAAGTCTTCCTACATGTTTGCAGGAAGGGTACCGTTTAGCCAAAGCGATGAGATAAAACCATGTTATCCAACCAGTTGTGAGACAGCTTATCCAAATCGGGGAGACAGATAATATTCATAAGGTAATCAAAACCTATCACTTGAAGACATGCTTGTTTTACTTAACTGAACATTTAGATGTGTCAAATATGGAAACTTCTAGCAGCTGGCGATGGACAATCATGATCTACGAAAAACTGCGCGAATTCATACTGATTGGCAACGTGAAAGAGTTTTTCGATAAAAATCGATTTCTATTCGGGAGATATAGAGAAGAGTGCGAGCATTCATATGAAGAATCATATGAAGCTTTACCACGATTTCGTTGCTGCCGCCGTCGAAAAGCGCGCCTTCTAATTGTTCACGGGATTCTTGAAGTCTTACATAGATCATAGACCGAGTTTCAGTAGAACAAGGAAATAAAACAAGAGCAAACTCAACAACCTAATCAGGATTTTTCGCGCATTCTGAATAGCCATGCATCTAGCCATTGCTTTTTGAGTTACATGTCTCACAGACCTAGTGTCAGTAGGCACACACAATGAAACTCAGAAAAAAAACTTTCCAAAAGACCTCACCAGCTTTTTTTGCGGAAGGATCTTAGTTAAACGGTCATGTATCCAACGTATATGATAGCAAAGACATGTGCGTATAAAGACACTCGGAGGTAAATTTTAATTCGTAATATCGCACCAAATGACGCTTATAGCGTTGAAATCTTTAGCTGTAAAACGTATCTAGCCGTCCGTCACAATTGGAGAGGTATGCACTGTAAGGTTGAATCGAAACTATATCATATTGGGATTTAAAGTGTTTGAGTGTCTAAGTGTTTATCTATTAGAAACTGTTTTTGTTTTGACATGACAAAAGTAATACGTATTTTGTATAAAGACAAATAAACAAATAAGCAATATATAATAAGAATGTGTATTAGGAAGATTTCACATAATACTAATATGATATAATCTATTGGTATTTAAACTAGTTCGTGACATTATTGCAAACTGTCTGGTAAAATGCAATTCAAATGAAATAATAATCAACATGATTTTCAATACTGAAATCACTGTTCAACATGCTTATAAATTGCATATCGGTAATGTAATTAACATATTTACAATTCCAATGTGTTTCTTTAGTGATAGATGTTTGTCTTGTGGCTTTTCGACCCTGTTATTGCCATTCGCTGTAATAGACAAATCATTTTTTGTTAATCGGTATAGATGCGGTCATTTGTTGATGTATGAAATTGATTATATTTAGTGTGATAATAAACTATTAGTTGTAGAGGAAAAAGACATTGGCAAAAGAAAATTGTGTCGGTACAAAAATCTTGAACATAGAACTATATTTTAAAGGAGACCTATTTTTCTGATTTCTAGAAAAAAACTCTTTAAAATGAAAATATATTAATATGCATAAGTTTCTGAATGTTTGGTTTTATTATTCGTTTGTTGCTCAATCATATTCCTTTTCAGAGTTCCCTCGTTTCCCTCTTTTCTTTTATTTCATAACCAATTTATTGATTTATAAAAAAAAACAGGGCAATTGGAGCGTTATCAACTAAAATGCAACACAACCAAATCAATAGAATGGCAAAAGAACATGTAAGTACTACATATTCGACGATGTCACTTATGTGTATAATCATACGGCGATTAATAATTCTATAGCTATTATCAGTAACAACAATTTATTCACAGTAAATACAAACGCCATCAAAACGACTTAGATAAACCCTGTCATCGCCCAAGAAATGAAGGGAAAAGTGGTAAAACAATAATGCATGTTAATATATTATTGCAAAGTCACAAAGTTTATCACTGTGTGATTTTACGTGTTTTTTTCTAAAGAAATAGTATTTATATTTACTTTCAGCGAAACTATCATGAAACCTTGATTATTGTATACCAAATATGGCTTAGACTATAATCTGTCGCATATTTAGCTGATGAATAAGATATTTTTGTTGTAGTTGTTTCAGTGGTTAATCTACATAAGCGATTTTAATAGAATTGTGTGTGATTTGTGAAACAATTACTAATGATTTATATTAAGTGTGCAGGTTTATACAGGTTGTTTATACATGTTGTTAACTGATTTTTTATTAAATATCATTAAGATTTTTCGCTAATATACTATTTATTTGAATCAAATGTTTAATGGTAGGTTTGGAAAGTGTCCGGTATTATGACACATCATTTGCGGATTTAAATACATCCGTATATCTTAAATAGAAGGCATATAATTTAACGTTAAAATAGATTGTCAACAAGGACAATATATTTCAATTTTGCGTAAAACAAGTAACTTTTATTGGTGAAAAAATATCGAAGAACATTATAGATTTTGTAATTTATAATTGCTATTTACAATTTGTAAAATTTATATTTCAAAGCATTTCAATGATTTTGATGGTATCATATTGAAATGATATAACGTTTGTTATTAATATTATAAAAACCAATCGATTTCATAATGCACTCAGTCACTATGTTGATTGTTACTCATGACATGGGCATTTGGTCACACGGTTTTTTTTCCATCTCAGAATGGATACAACAAACTTTTGATTCAAGTAATTAGTTAGTGTAGGTTTGAAATTGAACCGCACAGATTATTTATGAATACTTAAAAAGGAAATATCTTTCACAATAGTAATCACTGAACTCAATGGAGGTTACAGAGTTGCAATTACAATCCAAATTTAGAAATTCTACCCCATCTATAAACATCCCCTATATTGAGAATCGGAGGAGATTTTGGGGCCAGACACTTTATATGGCGTTGCCAGCCGTTATTAACCCCAAATCTGCTGCCATTTCTAACAACGGGCATACATGGAAACGGAGTAGATTCTTGCAATATAGATTGTATTTGCACTCGGTTATGTTCATCAAGTGCAGTTATTATCGTTATAAAAGGAAATCTCAATTTTTGGCGTTCGTAAATAAATCATGTGCTTTTATTTCAAACATACAATGGCTTTAATTGTTAATCATTTGAAGCATGCGTAAATCATCTGGAGAGTATTAACCAGCATGAACTGAATGTAAAACCAGCGTGATTCTTTTCGACGCTGTTCGACTATTATGCTAGAGCTAAAATAATTGTTTGATCGATGCAGAGATATGTATATTCATATCCATATGAATATATATTCATTATGTTGCTTTAAATATAGTTTATAACTCATAAATTCATTTTAACTGTATATGTGATTATAACATATACGTACACATAACAACAAACATATTAAAGATATAAAATATAATATATATATAAATGTTAATTATAATATAATATAACATCCTTTCCTTAATAACTGAAATCATATACAATTATGTGTACAAACCCAGTATTAACTTCAATTTGTAATGCAATATAATTATAATCGATTGCACATGTTTTTAACTATTGCCATCACTTCATTGCGAAATGGTTTGTTGAATGCTAAATAAATGAAAGGATTATTGATATGATTGAGGTAATACATATAAACAAAGAAATCTTCATCTGTTATTCTTAATAACAGCAATATGACAGCCCAAAGTGCCAATATATTACATGCCGTTATGGCAATAAACATTTTTAGTACCACAACGTGTTTTTTGAGTGATATTGGGTTGTTTTGTCGTTGTTGACTTCCTTCATCTGTACCATTTGAGGTGAAAACTGGATTAATTGTGGATTGGTTTGGTTGAGTTGCATCGTTATGAGGTGTAGCTGGTTTGACCCGAGATCTAAAACATTATTATTTACGGTATCAAAATAAGATTGTTCATTGTAAAATAAATGCATTAGAATTGAATTTTTTGTTGGTCAGAATTATATTGCCAGGTCCGGTTGCGGCAACAGTTATAGACTATCAGAGTCAATCACCAAGAAAGATAGGACCTATATAAAAATTAAAACAGAAATTATGTTGCTGCTTAGATATACTGGGATATCCATGTCATTATATATAAAAAAACCTATCACAAATTTTTAGAAATACAATTCGACTTGAGTTTAAAAGTAACTATCAAAATGGAACAACAAACAAGCAATCAACCGAAGTTAACCGTATAAGTAAATAGAATAGTAATTTTAGTCTATGTGAAAGATATGGTACTTATTCATCGCAAATGTTA
>LQRL01052403.1:0-19391 GCA_001703475.1 Hydroides elegans | reverse complement strand
AGAGAGAGAGAGAGAGAGAGAGAGAGAGAGAGAGAGAGGGAGAGAGAGAAAACCCTATTTATTTGAGCTCACTCACTTGTCGTTTGGAAATGCAAAGTGCGACGGGAATCGATACCACTCTTTGCCCACACACACGTTCACATCTCGTTCAGGTGGCAAATTGTGGATTTCGGGATCCTGGCTAAACTCCAGAAATTTGCCGTAGACTTCCAATGGAGCGTGGTATCCTTTTTTTGGAAACAAAAAGCGAGATATAGAAGAATATAAAATATACATGGAAACTCGTTAAACCGAACACGGGTAAACCGAATTATTGCTTTAAACAAATAAAGTTTAAGGTAACAGCCTCTTTTGTTCTCAATTATTTTTATTGGATAACCTATAATCAGTAAAACCGAACAGTTTTAGCTGGTTCCGAGGTGTTCGGTTTAACAAGACTGTCAAAGGACAGTGTGCCACACCTAGCTTAAAATTTATAAAAGACGTCAAATTCTCTTATGCGTCGATATCTCATACCGAATTTGTTTCGTAATTTCTATCTCTGTACCATGGCGACATGGGGGTTTAAGTGTAGGACTGGACATTTGACAAACAGTAAACGAGAAAAACAATAATTGTATTTTTGAAATGAGAATTAAATAAGGTATATAGTCTTTATATAGTCGTTTTTTTAATGACAGACCACTAAAACACTGAAAACTACATTAAATGAAAGAACGTGTGCCATACTATTTTAAGGGAACATCGATTTGTAGTCAAATCAAATGCTGGATATCTTTGTTGAAATTGTACAGCAAAACAGCAAGTCGCTTCAAACTTTGACAAAGCAAAGGAAATTGTTAATGGCAATAAAAAAATTAAGATTTTCAAGGTGTATAAAAATAGAGTAAGGTTTTGAAGATTTGCAAATCGGGATAAAACAGAAAGCCATAGATTTTATAATTCTTTAAAAGAAAAAAAAACGATTTTCTAAATCTAGAGAAGTTGAAAAGTTTATTAACCTCATTTCAAAGGAATATACAATTATGCAACAAACCACTAATTTGTTTTTAAAAGTTTTATTTAACAAAGCAAAGGGACAGTTGCCTATTTGATGAGCGAAACAAAATGGTGTGTAAAATTGCTCCGATTTTATCCCCCACAGCCGAGCAATTTCAATTGTTACGTCATAATCACGTGGTCGCAGCATAAGTGGCGACAAGTGCAGACTGTATTGTTCAAATGGTAAGATATAAGCAATCATAACTCTGCTTATATAAGCAATATAAGCATAAAATAGCACAACTTTTATGCCCTAGCTCTCAAGGAATATTCTAAACCAAGTTTCATTAAAATCGACCCACAACTTTCGGAGGAGTAGCATTTTCAAAAAAAGTTAACGAACTAAACAAATAAATATATATATATATGGACATATATATATATATACGCATAAATAAACTAGAAGGTCAGTGACCTTGGATCCCCCGTGAACTTCAACAATTCGTATATGCAGGATGGTAAGTTTTAACTAAAACTAACCTTGGAAATAACGAACTATTTTGCGAATAAACAAGATCATGTGATGAAAGAAAAACAGAGTAACATCTTGCATCATCACTCACTTCTTTCTGAAGACATCTCTTGAACTGACGAGACCAGTTGGCAAAAGAATCCTCAATTTATACTTTTGAGACGCAGCTGACAAGGCCAGTGAAACAAATATATCATTTTACTTACATAGCAAATATGCTTATATAAGCACGATTACTTTTGTAAGCCAATTCCAAATGCACCAGGCTCCCCAGATTGGTGTTAACACATCTCTATTAATTTGCTGAATTATATGCTGTTATAAGCATGATTGCTCATAAATATGCTTATATAAGCATGATTGCTTACAAAATCACACGCAAAATGTTTTTGGAGGGCAGCTGACGAGACAAGTGAAGAAAAAATATCATTTCCCCTATCTAAAAAATAATTTGCTTTTATAAGCATGTTTGCTTATAAAAACACATACCACGTACTTAAATGATAATATATTATATCATCACCCACATTTCCTCATCTGAATATGAACTTTTCGCTACTTTTTAAAGTGCTCCAAAATCGACAATTTTCAACCGATCGAGATGACACCATGACGAGGCACGACTCCAGACCTTGGGTTTATATGCGTATTAAATCAAATATCTCTCGCTCAATTCCTTCATACCAAACTCGTGTGCACATAGTCCATAACATCGGGTGAAAATGCTAAAATGCAGAATCGACAATTTTCAACTGATCAAGATAAAACCTTGACGAGGCACGACTTCAGATCTTGGTTTATACGTGTATAAAATCTAAAAGGGTAGCTCAATTGCTTCAGACCAAACTCGCCTGCACAAAGTGCTTGGCATCTGAAAAAAAGTTTAAAATCGACAATTTCTTAAGTGCTCCAGAATCGACAATTTTCAAACGATCGAGAAAAAACCTTGACGAGGCACGACTTCAGATTTTGGTTTATACGTGTATAAACTTTGAAAGCTTTAGGTCAACTCCTTCATACCGAACTCGCGTGCACTAAGTGCTTGGCATCTGAAAAAAATTTTAAATCGACAATTTTTAAAGTGCTCTTGAATCGACAATTTTCAACCGATCGAGATAAAACCTTGACGAGGCACGACTTCAGACCTTGGTTTATACGTGTAATAAATTTGAAAGCTCTAGCTCAATTGCTTAAGACCAAACTCGCCTGCACAAAGTGCTTTGCATATGAAAAAAAGTTAAAAAACGACAATTTTTAAGGTGCTCCAGAATCGATTTCAACCGATCGAGATAAAACCTTGACGAGGCACGACTTCAAACCTTGGTTTATACGTGTAACAAATTTGAAAGCTCTAGAACAACTCCTTCATACCAAACTCGCGTGCACAAAGTACCCTATATCAAGCGGGAGACAGACAGACGGACAGACGGATAGACGGACGGACGGACGGACAGACGGACAAGCTCAACCCTATATCCCCTCGTTTTCACGGGGGATAATAACGGTCAAGCGGTGGGACAACCCTCGTCTTGCAAAGCAAGCCGTGGCTAACAAGGTTCTAGTGTATATTGGCTGTTAATAAACAAACGTACCCATACAAGTGATGCTATTTCTCTTCCATGCTACAGAATAATTTAGAGACGGTCATTTTATCAATGTTCATAAGCAGTCAAAATATAAATCTCGCGGGATAAAAAAAAAGGCCCAAGACACCACAAACAAATTCTGAGTGCTCTCAAATAATCACACGAAAACTATTAATGTAAAAAAACTACAAATATAATTACTTATTTTTTTCAGAAACGGGGTCTAGCATTGTTATAGTTCAGGTTCTTCTCTTGGGAAAAACCAGCCTAAAATTCCGATCTACATTTATAATGGGTATAGTATTTATCATTATAAAGCGCGGTCACTTTCAAGATAGACAAAACGCCGAGAAAAAATGCAACAAAAAAAATCCACTTTTAAAAGAAATAATTTCCGGTGGAGAAAGGAAAATGTTTACCATTATAAAGCGCGATCACTCTCGAGATAGACAGAAGGCCGAAGAGACCACAAATGAGTGCTGAGAGAAGCCAGGATGGTTCGATGTAATGCTCTTTGTCAGGCCGAGACACAAGGGCTGCATAGATTCTCTGCAAAAAATGAGACATATAGTTATTAGTGTATTTTTTTTTTTTTGTATTATTATACGATTTCATGATTTGGAAACCATTATAAATAAGAAATAGGAAATTAGGGGCAATTAACCACAAATTGTTGATTATCTTATGAAAATGCAGGTATTATGTTCCCCTAACTATACCTTAAACATACAATAGACTGGGTTAAAAAAGAAAAAAAAATCAAGGTAGTCCGCAGCGGCGTAAGAAATTAAGAGAGAGGGAAAAGAAAGATAAATTATTATTTTGCGAAAATCAACCGACTTTACAAATCATGAAATATTGATTGACGTACTTTGCAGAAATCAATGTGATTGCAGCGGCGAAACAAATAAATATGGATAAATAGGAAAGAGAAACCGCTCTTCTTTGTGAGATCCACCTCCCTTGAATCTCCAGGCCTCTTCCCTAAATCTCACGGTAGAAAGCCCCCAATTCCGCCCTCACCCCCTCCCCCTTCGCCTTCGTCACCCGTCAAAATAACAGCTAACCTACCTGGCAGAAATCGAGTCACTCGGAGTGTTATCGCAGTGGCAGAGCAAATGAGCGGATAGATAGGAAAGAGAAATCGCTCTTCCTTGTTTGGCCAGCCTCACCAATAACCCCTCTACACCCCCCTTCCCCCCTCCAACAAATAGCTACAAACGTACCTGGCAGAAATCGAGTGTAATTGCAGCGGCAAAACATATGAGTGGATATATAGGAAACAAAAAACGCTCTTCTTTGTGAGGCCGCGTGAAAAAGATGAGCATCCAAATGTACATGGCACTCAATGGAAGCCAGAGGGGCAAACCTACAAAACACAATTAAGTGTATATGTATTATATAGATACAGGATTCAAATTAAAATTTGAACGAAAGTGGACTAAATAAATGACTCGATTTGAGATTTTTTTTGCGCTAAAGATAAAATTCTAACCATTTCATTTGCATGTATTAAGGGATTAGTATCTTCATGCACGAAATTCTCTTCAGTAATTTCTAGTAACTATCAGCTCGCTCCCATTCGATAACATTTAATGAACATAAAAACAATTGTACAACCACAAAATACAAGAAAAAGTATCTTACCTTTATTAGATTTGCCTGTGAGTATTCTGAACAGCAACTGAAATAAAATGAAGTACACAAATGTGAATATCCAATTTTTAGCGAAAATATAGGAATACATAGCAAAATAGCAGCGGTAAAGGGCCTATTTAACACCGATTTTAACTTTCTGAAAAAAATGTAAAGTTAGAGACACATTTTTTTCGTTATTATTGTGGGTATCAAATCAATTAACCTTATCATGGCAATTATTGTGTAACTTTAATCCGATAAATGGAGATTAACTGTTTCATAATACAAAAATACCAGGTTAACCTTTTCGAAAGATAAAACAATTGCTAATAAACTCACACATAAAGGCAGTGAACCCAATGCCATGACAAAGGCGATGTTGAAATTCAGAAATCCGTTGAGGAAATAAAAAGACCAAGGCTCCACACCTGAAACGAAAGTCACATTACAACAAGGCATAGAATTCATGAAAGTCTTGTGAATAAATCTCAAGGCTCGAAATGGGTACCCGATTGTTGAGGTAGGAGGCCCGAAAGGCTATTAAATTTTCGTACATCATACATATGACTATACATAATCGGGCCACCGGAATTCCGTTTGGGCCTCCAAGTTTTTAAGAGTGGGGACCCAAACGGCCCCCGCGAAAAAAATAAGTTTCGAGTCCTGAAATCCTATGTTTTCATTTAGTTATCGATTGATAAGTGTTTTTGAAACCTAATGGGATACAAAGATTTATTCAAACAAGATTGTCAAGGGTTTGACAATGACCCAGTTTTAGTGTTTAGCTTGAAGTATCTAAGTACATGCAAATGTGAAACGTTTGCATAACATATGCACTAAGTGTGAAAGTACATGTACTTAAAAACACGAGATTATGTTAATGTAAGTCACATATCATCTATTCGTTTTCACTTCTGCATTAAGATATTTTTCCAACCTGGGATATATTTTTACAAGATAAGATTCGAACACATGAGTGCGATTCCTATGCTCTACCAACTGAGCTACAGGCCCCTAGTAATATATATACCAACCGCCAACATGTTAATGTTACAAGAGTGCATTATGTATGATTCATAACATGAATTTTAA
This sequence comes from Hydroides elegans, assembly GCA_001703475.1. Taxonomy (NCBI): domain Eukaryota; kingdom Metazoa; phylum Annelida; class Polychaeta; order Sabellida; family Serpulidae; genus Hydroides; species Hydroides elegans. The sequence goes on along the minus strand of LQRL01052403.1, from coordinate 13,562 downwards.
GAATAACCGAATCGATAATGCTATATATTTAAAGGTTATATATATTATTTTCAGGGTGTCAAGCGACTAGTGACCCAAAAAATATAGGAGATAGGCGAAAATATAGGAGATTAAGACCTGAAATATAGGAGAATATAGGAGATTTAGACCTGAAATATAGGAGACATATAGGAGATTAGACCTGAAATATGGGAGAAAATAGGAGAGTTTGATCTGAATTATGGGAGAATATATGACATCTTAATTTTATAATCGGGTGCACCTATTCCAGAAAACAGCACTCGAGAGAAGATCGTTGCGCCCTCGAGGTAGCACTTCCTTTTGAATGGGCACCCGTGTCAATTTCTCTGCATCATTCGCCTCGACGGCGCATTCCGAATGCAACTATGTACAGGGTGACCAGTCAGTTTCTGATTCCCTAATTTTTCTATGATTTCATCTAATTTTTTTTTCCTGATCCAAGATTTAAATTGGTACTTCAGAGCAAACCAGAACAACAATTAGTGAACATCATAGCGTCGAAGCCAGCATTTTTAGGTAACTTTCAAATATGCGAGCGCCGAAGGCGCGAGCAATTTTTTATAAGAGAACCAATTTATCAATAAATATTCAATATAGAACAAACTTTCCACGGACGTGAAAACAAAATGGAAAGAAAACTGCTAAAGACGATTTTTAGGACCACATAAAACAACATTATATGCAATTTAATAATAAAAAAAAAACATATTTTGAGCGATTTAGATAACAAATAATCATGTGAAGACGAAAATATAGGAGAATATAGGAGATTTCCCTAAAATATAGGAGAAAAGTAGGAGACCCCCAAAATATAGGAGAATATAGGAGAAAGTAGGAGCGCTTGACAACTTGCATTTTTGGCGTTTTTAGATGAAAAATAATTTGGGGTGAATCCAGGTTGGAACCCATGATCTTGGGATCATTAGGCCGATACACTTCTAATTGAGCTATCTGGCCAGATGGGAAACAACCATATTCCAAGTAGTCAATAAATGTCGTAGGCATGAAGCAAAAGTCAATAACTTATTAAGGCACCTCGCGATGTGATTATTAAATTCAAACATATATCGCAAAAACAGAATGATTACTTTTATATTTTCGTAAAATAATTCAAATCTTATCAAGGCATAACATGGTAAGTATAAGCTAAAGTACAACACCAGATTGCTAAAGATAAGAAGAGGGATAGGAAGGAGGTTAAATTAAGTATAAGTTTAAGCTAAAATATCAGATACAAGATTCTATAAAAGACAAGCTTAGGCACAAATCGAAAGGTCATAAATGGCGACAAAATTTATGATCGTCATATGTTTTGTAGCTATTTTTTTTTCGATATACAAGACCAAATTGGAGGGGGGATTGCGAAGTCGACCATGGCGACCACAATTGCTCGATCGTCATCAAAAGCACAACCAATAATAAGAAGACCATATAGAAACTTGTATTAATTTTTCAAAGCCCTATGACTAAAACTGTGGGAGCAGTTGGGTTTTTAAACTAAGAGTTTTTTACTATAAATGAGAACAAATCGGGCGGAAATAGCGAAGTCGACCATGGAGTCATAAGAGTAAAATAGTGCTATGTAAGGTGTGGCACAACGTTCTTGGACAGTCTTGTGATAATTTTCATACTTTGTTATTTTCATTATATATAACTTATGCCTTTTATATATTTCTATATAATATTGTGTTTCTGTTGTTGCTGTTTTTACATCCTTTACTAAATTGTCAATAGGAAAAAGTAACCCTTTTGTACTAAGCATTTATTGTAACTAATTAATTATGAACTCATGAAAATATACATATGATTAGATTTGTAAGTCAATAGTAAACCTATATTCCAGGATATTTTACGAAGTATTTCTTCAACATTCATAAGGTTTTAATTATGCCACGAATTATTGATCATTTAATCGTCCCTCTTTGGTAATAATTGGTTGAAAAAAAGCATATTACTTACATCTATGCCACTATCAAGCTTGTTTAATATTTTTAACAAGCTTTATATAACAAGTTGTTAATGGTATAATATAGGTATTGATTGATTTATCTTTTTCAGTCGTTGAGGAACAAAAAGACAAGAAAAATAAGTATCTTGTGATTTGATTGCTTTAGGCTAAATGAGATTAAAAGTAAAGGGACATTGCACAAACACTGACAGAAATAATCCATTATGTGCTTTCCCTCATGTTCTTGACTAGGGTGAATTAAATTTGATTTCCTGTGAAAAGTGTAGTGATAAAGTGGATTATTTGAAAAAGTGAAATAGTACAACGAATAACAATGCCTAATTTTAGCTACTTAAGTTAATTGAATTGGTACCAATAATTTATGCTGTAATTATTGTTGAGAAAAATATTTTGTGCATATAATATTGAAATGCATAGATTGATATTTAATAAAATGTTTACTCGGTTATAATTGATTTTACTTTTTAGTCCTCCGCCGCCTCGTATGGTATTCATTACTGTACGTCTGTCACTATTAATAATTGAGCTATCAATCAAATGAACCATGTCCGTCTGTCGACACCTGGGTGCACTACTTTGTACGAACGGGAACTCGGCAATCCCTCGATCGATTTCGTTTTCTTCTGGCTTGTGTACATCGTAAGAACATAAATCGGAGCCGTGTTAAGGTGTAATAGTTCTGAAATATCTCAACAATTTGGATTTTGGCGAATTTTCCGAAAAAAAGGTGCTTTGCGGACTAAGGCTCATAGAGAAAGATTACATGTATATCGTGATGCTTTGAGGACTACGTTGTGAGGACGAATATGTAAGGAAAACGATGAGAAAGACGTTGTGCGAAAGGCGTTGTGAGAAAGACGTTGTGAAAAAGATGTTGTGAGCAGGATGTTCCGTTGATTGATTTCGTTAATCTTATAATCTAATTTTTCGATGTCTTATAATTATCAACTGTTGTTGAAACAGCGGAGGACTTCATCAGTTTCGCTTATTTTCTTATAAATATAAATTCCCACGTATTTGAATTGTTTATTCCCTATTATATTTGTTATGACAAAGCCATAAACGTAACAAAATTAATACTAACAGATTAAACTAATATATAAAGATAACCCCGATATCGATTTATCAAGGTAGTTTAATACATTGCGCAATGTCTTTTTAATTTCGTAGGGTTCTTCTGGGGCGATTTCGCTTCTTTGTCCATTTCCCCCTGAATATTTACAAAAGGCTTAAAATACACAAAGAACAATTCATATATATATTATGGCTCATCTCCTAATATATAAAAATGTTACACAATGAAATTGAACCGGTTTTAAAACTGATCAAGCCAATCTTCAACCCCGGCTTCAAACACCAGTTCTACAATAAACAATTCTATTTAATAAGATCACTTTTACACCAAATGTGAAGGTGAATTTGGAGGACCTCCAGACCAACTTCGTTTGAGTATAACCGAAGCGACGACCTTTTTCATCTTATCAATCGAATATTTTGGTCAATAATAAAAAAAAATCATATAGCAAAAATGAATTTTATAGATCATTCATATGATTCGAAAAAAAAACAACTTTTATGTGTTGAAAACTTCAAACGCTGAAGCCGAATGTTAAAGACAAAGACCTGTTAACTGCTTTTTTTTATATAAAACTGCAAGGAACGACGGGATTTAGTTATAAAAAAAACAACGTATAAAATGTGCCCTATATGCATCGTAAATGGAATACAGGTATATATTCTGTATGTCTATATACTTTGGCATTGTATTTATTTTGACGCAACAGGAGCAGATTCAAAGTTAAAACTAAAAGCCATGTAGAGTTAACACAATGTCACATGGATCCTTTCAATTAATAAGCAAAACTGACTGAAATTGTTGCCACTTTAACAATAATATTGCTGTTATGTTTAAAAGTTAAGGTGAAGCTCGATGAATATTTGTACATGAATCTTATTCATTATCTCATGAATTTCATATCTTAAAGTCAAGGGCTTGTTCGAAATCAATACTGTATGCCGAGACATTCACTTTATCAAGACACTGATCAAGATCCACTTATGTGAAACGCCCATCTCATCTTACATTATCAAATGAGGAGTTCCGGGCATAAACGTGCTTCATTTAGACGCAGTTTTGTTAAGTATATGTTCCTTGATTATTTTGAGATATACACACAACAAAATATGCCCTAAATGAAGGACGAATGTATGGGACATTGGTCAAGTTTCAAACACCACATAATATTGTGAAAGCAGCTAATACAACGAAGTTTTACCGAGTGGACCACATGTTTATATAACATGTTTATATAATATATGTATAGTTAGAGTAGGTGGCTATGGTTATTGCCAAGCTGAAACATTTATGGTTTATCTGCACACAATCCTATCATTGGCTGAAACAAATTAGTAAATGGAGATGATATTACATATTTGTAGACATGTGTTATAATATTTAAACAATATATTTAAATGTATCAACTAATGATCTGGATATTTTCAAATTTTGATAAGCGGATATATGCATATTTTGTTCACTATTTATACAGAGATGTACTCAAACACTGATAAAATGTCGCTTATCAAATGCATAGTTGACTCCGATATCAAGAGAGCGATCGCATTGGTATCCGAAGGATATTCTTTAAACGAAACCGAGTGTATAGTTAACTCTTTTACTGGCACGCCCCTTATGGCATCTTTGTCTTTTAAATTATATTCAAATCGCCAAAAGGAGGCTGATTATATTGAGTTGATTAATTTACTTTTAAACGATCAAAGATGTGATGTCAACTTCTTTGCTGATACAGATACCAGGTCAGATGCCTATAATACCCCAATGACCGCACTTCAATGCGCCATAGCGACTGGTAACCATGGCGCTAAACAATTACTCCTCAAACACCCTCGTTGTGACGTCACAATGCAAATGAGGCGGCCACAATCAACTGGATTACACTTTGCGGCTTACCATGGCGACACTGATATGATTCGTTACATGTTAAACCGGCCCAATGTGGATATTCATGCAAAGGATGGACGAGGTTTGCTAGCACTTCATGTAGCTATCCAACAAGAGTTCGTTCCAAATATTCGAAACTCGGACCCATTCCTTAATTATTTATTAAAGTATATGACAAAAGAAGAGGCGGAAAATAAATATCCACGCGTTCCGTACGACCATATTGGAGTCGTTGATATATTTTTGAAGCATTCTAAATATAACGTTAACTCCAAGGACATTGGTTGTTTAACTGCGCTTCATTTAGCTTCATCACTCAACCGCTGCAAAGCCGTGGATACCCTTATACGTCATCCAAAGTGTGACGTCAATGAACGGGATCCTTTTGGTCTCACTGCATTTCATTTGGCTGTTAAGGATGTAAGAGTAAATGAAGATTTAGTACGATTATTTATGAAGTGTGACCGTTGCGACGTCACTGTATTGGACAATGATGGAGAAAGTGCGCTTACTTTGTTCTTGAAAACTCGACCTATATCTGGTTTTTATAACTCGGAAATCATGAGAATGATTTGTATTCTGAGTAACTCATCAAAGTGCCTGAACGCATCGAAGCATACTTTGCCAACTTTCATCGAGTTATCTCCGTTAAACATATGTAAGCTTGTCATACAAAGAGGGGTCGATATAAACGGATCTTATCCTGATAACGAAACTGCATTGTTCTGTGCCATACGAATGAACTCACTCAACAGAGTCTTATTATTGATGAAACATAAGGCTAATACTAACACAAAGTGGTTGGGTTTGAACCCACTTCAGTATGCCTTATCGATTGGATCAGATCCGAATATCATACGTATTTTGAGTAATGGCATTGAAAGAAAAACAATAAAACGATATATTGCTATGGTTGCATTCGATTGTGAAACTGTGCGCAAAGTTTCAGAAAGACTAGATATTCCTGAATTTATAACTGATGACAGCTTTATTGTGAAATCGGACTCCGCAAAGAGTGTTCTGCAAAGTAAACAGAGTAGCATCATTAAATTCGATATCACATACACTGAAAGCGATACTATTTCACCCCAAGTCTTCCATCGTATGGCATTCAATTGCTACATACCAAGAACACATGAAAAAGAATGTGAACTAGTCCGTTTACGTGTGTTCGAATTGGCGCGTGCATTTTCTGCATTTATGGCTAAGATACCTGGTTATTCGCATTTTCAATTTAATCCCTGTCTAGGTGGAAGTATTTTGGAAGAAACAAAGACATTTGCGCCTGATGAATTTGATTTGAAATGTTTTTTCACCAATATCGACGGACTTGAGTTAACAATGCTAAATGATGAACGAAGTATTATCAAAGTTGACCCGACGTCGGTTTGGTCAATGTGTTGTGATGATATACGAAAACAATGGCTTGACCCCCGAAAAGTTGCACAAACATTCTACATACTTTGTCGCAAGGCATGTAAGGTACTGAAAGGTCGATTATTTGCGCCTTTGTACCTTAACCAACACTCTTTCATTGTTTGTGATAAGATTTCTCATCTTCAGTGCATGTGGAACGGTGGACATTTCCAGCGGCACATGATCGTCAATATCGACCTAGCGCCTGCTTTTCGTTTCGATGACAACGTTATAATCGCCAAAGCTTCACGTCATCGTTTCCCTCACTGCACAATCAAGGATTCGAATTTCGATAAATGGATGATGCTAAGACCGCCACCATTCTTTCATGTGTCGGATACAGAGCAGCAATGTAAAGACATACAAAACATGCCAATGAAATTGAAACACGCTCTTATAATCGCTAAAGCCTTGTGATTAGCGATTATATGTGGTCCTGGATTACACAAGATGGAGTTAGGTGAAGATGTAGATATACAGAAAATGATACGCACATATTCATTAAAACAACTTTTTCAAGAGATGAATAAACATGGAATAGACGATAGTTTTGAAAATCTCAATGCATATATTATTGCTGGAGAGATTTACATAACTGCACTAACAACTCATAGCCTTGATCGCCCCTTAGATGCATACTTTAATCCTGACTGCAATGCAATGGCTGTGGACATAGCTACGGCCTTGTGCTTAAAAATCATAGAATATTTAGATAGACATCAGGCAGAATTCGCTGAGCTAGCAAAGAACCTGTAATTGGTTCTTGACTAAGATCCCGAACCGTATACATGTGCAATTTGTATATATTGGTGCATGACTTACATGTATGTTGATTAGAGTCTACCCTAGTTTTATTGAAAAAATAGTGACGATAAACACTAATTCAAAGAACATTGAAAATGAATTATATAATTATGTTTCTTAAGATAATGATATGCCTCGAATTGCATAAATTTGTAGTAGCACTAAAATCCTATATTTAAACGCGAATTCAAAATAATTGCCTATTTATGATGACGAAACGATTACTTTTGAATATGAACATCGATGTGAAGAACTCTTGTAAGGGTGAATGTTTGAGCGTTGTCATTAGAATTACAGTTGAAGACATGACTTACTACGAGCGTTTGAGCGTTTTCATTAGAATTACAGTTGAAGACATGACTTACTACGAGAAAAACCTCGAAAAAGCTTCAGATGTTGTCAGGACCTTTAGTCAGGAATTTAAGATTTATTTAAGTCTGTAAAAACTATGAAAATGGGTATATATCACATATATAACAATATTAAATTAAATAATTTGACACTTGGCAAATTGATTAATTGTCAAATTAATGAATGCACGTATGTTTTAAAATGTCGATGCAACTATAGGCTTAAATTGATAATGTTCCTTAAAACAGGCTTCAAAGGTATTTAGGTTATTTATAATGTAACCAATAAAATTATTTTCAAAGCCACTTGTTTGCCAAAATTCGCCCACAAATTCTACCTAAATTGACATCTATATCCGTGTTTTGACGGCAAAAAAATAAGGAGATCGAGTAGAAACAATACAAATGTTATTTGTAATATGAAAACAATTGATCAACGCTGAACATTTACAAAAGTGGGATTCTCAATGTTGATTGCTACAGAATCAGGTTTTTTTATCAAGGTTCAAAACAGCTTTTCAACTTAGCGTAGAACAATTTAGGATGAAGTGGGACACTATATGAAAAATATACACTTTGATGACGTAGAACTTTGAAACAAAATACCCTAGACTGATTTCCTTTGGCAAGTTTATAGGTAAACCATTCCTTTATTAAAACGTTTTTTCAAAACTCTACTATTTGCTCAAATAAAGGCATATAAATGAAAAAGCGAACACTCATCGTTGTTTGCAAATTATTTTGAAGTGGGACACACAAAGAATTTAATGTTTAATAGTGATTAATATATATATGCATTGTTAAAAACGAATTCATGACAATATTAGATCACTGTTATTATAATGCTCTCCTGTTGTACCTCCCCAGCTATTCACCGCACATGTAGACTACTAAAAAAATTAATAGAGTGTCATGCACTTTTATGCGGTCACTAAAGACCTTTAAACAGGTCGCGCAATGTGAGTCTCAATCATGTCAATATTATATCAATGTTATTATATTGTTTAGGCTGCATTTACACGGGAGCAAACTAGCCTTCAAACCAAGCTTCAAACCAACTAAGGTCGATGCGGCAGTTAATTTTTAAACCACATTTAAACCAAACTTGTGTTCCAGGCAAAGTATTACACGTATTACGTAAGGTACCTTTGGTTTGAAGGTTGGTTTAAAGGCTGGTTTGTAGGTTGGTTTGAAGAATAGCTAAAATCCGCTTCAAACCAAAATAAAATATTTTGACCGCCGCATCTACCTTAGTTGGTTTAAAGCTTGGTTTGAAGGCTAGTTTGCTCCCGTGTAAATGTAGCCTTAACGACTGTACCACCTCGCATTTTTTTACCAAACATGTAGGTGTTTATCATATTTCCCTTGCATTTTAAGAATTCGATATTAAGTGATCCGGTCAGGTAAAGAGAGCGATACAAGTGACAATCGAACTGATAATTTATGTTAGATACATTGTTTTTTAATTACTGAAAGATTGTGCTCAGAATATTCTCTATAGATATCTATTCAAGTAAGGATAGCGAGACAGATTATGATCGTGGTGTTTTATAATGTTTAAAGTTTTGATGCTCAATAACATATATTTTTTACGAGAATATTCAATTTAGATGTCTATTCAAGTAAAAATAGCGAAACAGGTGATAATCATGGCGGTTTATTATTTTGAAGATATTGATATACAATAGCAGATCGATTTATTTGAGAATATTGTTTTAAGATATTTAGTCAAGCGAGGTTATAGATAACGTGACAATTTAAGCGATATTATATGTAAATGATTTATGTTTTTATTACATATCAATTTACATAAGTTAATTATATAACGATAGGCCTATCTAGTCAAGTGATTTTCAATAGTGATTCAAGTCACAACTCAAGCTACAGTTTGAAAACAGTGTTGCTTGATATTATATGGATCTATCTGAGAAGAAATATATTAAGATGTCTAGTCAAGAGAATATATACAAGCATAAATTGTACTAATAAAGTTGTTTTTAAAATATTGCTTTTCAATTACACATTTGTTTCCTTAAAAAGTGTTCATTTTCTTATAAAAAAGAAACATCTTCTCTCATATAATTGCGGTGTCCCACTTTTTAGTAAATTCCTAGATGTCGGGTACCTTTTTCTTTACTTGTTTTTCTCATGAAGTATTATTGCATCCATTTCAATTTCATCAGTGTATATTTGTAAGATATACACCTATATTATGTCCAAATTTCAAAGAGATATCTTTATTTTAACTTGGTTTATTAAATACGTAAACTTTCATATTGGTCAAAAAGTGTCCCACTTCATGATAAATTGTTCTATGTGCGATCTGTACCTGAATGCTGCTTCATTTGCAAAAGTTAATGCAATGCACTGAAGTTAATGCCAAGACTTAAATATAGAAAGTTGTGGTTTTATGCCAAAATCGCCATCTAAACATGTTTTCAGTAAATTATTACTTTTTGGCGTGAGCAAATCGGTTAGGGACATATAATCTTGAGCTGTTGTTCTGTCTGTCTGTCATCTTTCGTATCCTCAATATCTTCGAGACTGGATTGGCCTAGAAAGTCTCGATGATGTGTTCAAACGGAAGATCTAAACAGGGTTATAGATGTGCCTATTGTTATTTTGATATCAAGTTTTTTTTTATTTTTTCAAGTTCCGGTCGCATGCTAAATTTTCACTGCTCATTTAATATCCTGAGAACAAATATGTTCGAGAACAAATATGTTTGAGAACAAACATGTTCAAGACTCGAAGTTAATTGGGCTCAAATGGAAAGCTGTGGACCTAAAGATGTGCCTTTAGGTATAAATCTTTGATATTAAAACTTGCGATCGATCTTTGAAATAGATTTGAACCCTCTTTTGACTTTCAATGCGATAACATTTAACTAAACTGATATCTAAAACCGAAATTATATTTATTTGCTTTATACATATCTTACAGATAAAATGTATACACGATTATCCTAAATCTAACTGCTATTTACACACTGGACCCAAATGTTTGGACAAGGGGTCATCTTACATCATCGATTGATTTTTGAAATAGAACGTCACATGTATTTCATTCATGTCTTTTCCATATCAATGTTGTGTCAAATAACCTTTTAATGAAACTTGTATCTTTATGCACCTGCACATACAGACTATCAATATCCCGAGACCAATAGACTCTATTCTTCAATAAATATGTACATAACTAGTTAAGAATAGACGCTATACTAATTTATGCGTTCATAATACATTTATTTAACCTTTTTATTTGACCACTAAGTTGATATCATGCAACTATTTGAAAGACAATCACATTGATTCCTGATAAGCCTCAACTTTCACCATTTCTGACATTTTGAAACACATTGTCGCTCGATCAAAAGACACGGCTGCATAAATCGCTTACGATAAATCATTGCTAATGGCCTTTGACTCACTGGTGCAAGTTTTTTACTATATATAAGACCATATTGGGCGGAAATGGCGAAGTCAACAATGGCGACCACAATGGTTCGATCGTCATCAAGAGCACAATTCATGATGTGGTGACCATATAGAAGCGTGTGTTAAAGTTAAGATCTACAACCAAAACTGCGGGAGGAGACTTTCATGAAAAAGTTTACTGTACAACTAACTAACTAACACATCTAATTAACTAACTAACGGCGGACGACACGGACCGATCTCACAAACCCAGTTTTTGTTTCGCGAAAGCTGGGTTAATAAGTTATAACAAGGTTGCACGTTGATGTCAAAGCCTTTACAAATGAATCCAATTTTGCCTTAATCAGTCAATTTGTTTTTTAATCTCCGCTACTCTTCCTTCATCCAATGAAATACCGAATATATACTTGAATTGATTACCACGTATACTTACCATAGAGATCAGGTCCATGTGGCGTGAAGACGTTGTAGAGAACGATGTTAAGCGGTGCAATTACTATGCCACCAAAATAGTACGAATCGATGCAGACCATTGGGACCTGTTGAGCAATTAAATAAAATGCTTTAAGAAACAAGGCCAAGCTTGGTGAAAACAACTTATAGGGTGCCCTAAAGAACCAATCACTACCACTTTCACATGTTAAATGCACGTTGAAGATGGCTCTCACATAATAATTTATAGTGAATATTTTAATATTATCGATACTATCATAAAGCCATAATCAACATTGAATTGTTGTTTTTTTTTTTGCGCATGACCAGCTATAATAATCAAATGACTATAACACAGAAACTACGCAAAAAAGAGTCAACATATAAAACTTTTCAAGATATCTCAAATACATTTTTGTTTTGTGTCATAAAGATACTCACAGCAAATAGAATACCAGCAAAAATGACCCATTGAATGAAGAACCAGTAACGGCGTTTGTTGAACACAATGTCATAAGCAATGGGAACACTACAATACATCGACAAACGATATACGTAATACCCAATATTCATGATACCATTCGCTCCTTTTTAGTAATATGCTTTCAATTGTATGGATATTATAGTTGTATTATGTTATCTGCCTTATACGTTTAAATATATCTTCCTTTTTATACATTTTTCAATATCATACTTTTAACACACATGAAAAAGCTTTATTTCCCATAATAAAGTGAAGTGGCTTATTAAGTCGATTTGCAAACTATTGTTTCTCATACATTACCTGATGAAATTTATCTTTATGAATATATTGCAGTATTTTACCAAGTGTTATATGATATTAATATATAATCTCATGGATATATATCAAGTGATGGACATACATACCCGAGTGCCGCGGCAAAGGGCCATCCCAAAATCGCAGCCGACGCGATACCCAGAATAGCGACCGGATAATCTCGGTTGAACCAGCCGCCGAAGGCTAAGAGCGTCATGTACATAGCGAAGGCCGAAGGCATAAATGCTGAACCGGAAATGAACATGCCCGGGCTCAGAATCAGGAAGGTTAAGGTGAGACGACCGGGGTTGTTGCCAAATTGTTTGCATACAGCTCTGCAAAAGAGAGAAAACAAAATAAAATAATATCTTGTTTTGCTATAAAGAGAAATCAAATTAAAATAGTTTCTTGTTAAGTTTGTTTTTCCTCTAAAACATATCATAGTATGTAAGTAATCAAGTTATCATTTTCTGAAAAAAAGATATTTAAATGTGCATGAAATAGATTAATCATTGATAAAGCATCTTGTTTTGCTGGATAACAAAATTACATTAGTTTATTTATTATTCCTTTGCCAGGTCAAAAACATTCATCTTTTGATAGATTTTCACATTTACACATTTCGTGACTCTAGCAAACCCACTTACTTGTAGAAATACAATTCACACCCTGTGCAAACACATCCGAGGAAACAGCGAAGAATATAGAATTGTAGAATCTAGAACAAAAACATATAGAAACAATATTTGAAAAATATTAGAGTATACCACAAAAAAATGATTCGTTTTTATTTTGAAACCCGAATTCGTTTGATTTTATTCACATTATAAATCATGGATCCTTCAAGATAGCTTCGATAAAAATGTCATGTTAATCATTATTTAGAGATATCATATTTTTTTCTAAAAACTAGAAGGTCAGTGACCTTGGATCCCCCGTGAACTTCAACAATTCGTAGATGCAGGATGGTCAGTTTTTACTAAAACTTACCTTGAAAATAACGAACTATTTTGCAAATTAAATAAAAAATCTCTCGCTCAATTCCTTCATACTAAACTCGCGTGCACATGTACTTAACATCGGGTGAAAATGTTAAAACCGACAATTTTCAAAGTGTTCCAGAATCGACAATTTTCAACCGATCCAGATAAAATCTTAACGAGGCACGACTTCAGACCTCAGTTTATACGAGAATAAAATTTGAAAGGTATAGCTTAATTGCTTCATACCAAACTCGCCTGCACAGAGAGCTTGACATCTGTAACTAGAAATGTGTATGTTGGAGCACGAATAGCCCGCTACTTATAAAGTTGAAGCGCCATTACTGGTGGGCTTTCTAGAAATTTCCGGTACGGACATCTATCGAGGGCCGTACCGGATGTCGGGTGTGTAT
>LQRL01052376.1:0-23189 GCA_001703475.1 Hydroides elegans | reverse complement strand
TATATATTGATGACCTATCAAAATAAACTTATGTATCCACAACTCTTATCCAACATTGAATAAAAGATCAAAATGTTATTTAACAAAATTATTTGTAATACTTCCCATTAAATTATCATAAGGACCCACCTGCAAATTATAGTGACTTGACTATATTAAGGACAGGCTGCAAACTGTTATATAGTACGACTAAAGTTTGGTATCTTGTGCAAAGATATGTTGAGGACATATGTATGTACATCTGTGTGTTGTTCATACAAACGATAAGTCCCACTAACTGTGTCAAATATACGTGACAGTAGCCATGTAATTCTTTTCATTCGGCCTTTAATAAATATACATACCAATATATCAACATAAATAATATATACATAAAACGAAAACTACTATAAATATTGATATGATTATATGGTTATACCTTGTTACAATTAGGATGTAATATTTACTATATGTTCCCAATTTCATCAATCGAATAACAAAATACATAAATATTCATCATATTATCTTGTTTCACGTTTCAATTTAAATATCTGCATATCTGTGAACTATGGTAATGTTAAGTGAAGTCTAGTTTTATTATATAGGATATGGTTATTTCCTAAAGATTGCATAAAATGAGTACATTCATGGCTGCAAAATTTTCATAATATTTTAGAATTATTATATTACAAACTTTTCTCCACTTACAAACCACTGTATGAATTGCTCTTTAATCATCAAAAATATCCCCGTTATATTAACATAAATAGTGTTTATCAGTAAAGGCATATGATTATACAAAAACATGTACCCGATAAACAAATGCACTGACACAAGTAAACCATCTTAATAGGACACTCAAACTCTACTGTGATATATATGTTAAGGACATAAAGTTTACATCTAAAAGAAGAAGCTTATATTCAAATAATTTCTTTGTGTTTCCTCTAGAATATCGGAACAAACTTGACGATTTTATTTTCAAATCAGATTAAAAATAATGGCTGAATCAGATAAGGTATTTTAAATGATGATATATCAATATGTTTATTGCTTAAAAAAAATAAATGTCATATTATATTTTTCAGATTTTCGATTTGATGAACGGTTTTCGGTGAATGAAACAGTAAAGAATCAATATGATGTTAAAGCATATTGAGAATTAAGTTAATTACAGTCATGGCTTGTTAAATCTGGTTTAATCTTTAATGAGCTTAACACACTGTCAATCATTGTTATTCATAAAATGAATTATCAATTTTAGGTTGATAACCATGAAATCACAAAATGTACAACGACAACCGATTTGCGAAATAAGGGATTTATATTACAGACGGGGGATGCATCTTCTTTTACGGTTGAGGATGATCATTTGAATTAGCGTCTTTATCAATAAAGCATATGGATAATTACTTTTAAAGTTCATTGAATGTATCATTTTTTTACTAGAATTCACAATCAACTATTAAATTTATAGATTTTAAAATCAATAGTCGCAATAATTCATTTTATTTTAAACGTGCTTTTTAGATATTATTATTATGATTTAAATGGAATTGATTTTTCGCCTTTATTTTTGCTTTGTATAAACTTTATATACAGTATTATAAACGTCAAGATAAAATGTAAGATATAACGTATAATCTCAGAATAAGCGTTATTTGTAATCAGCTATATTTTTCCGAATTGAGCGTTTTAAAAGCTGATGTTAACAGCGTGCTTCAACACTTCAACTAAATCATTAATCTACCAAATCGTGTTCAAATATAACTTATTGTTTAGAAATATAGGGCTTAAAAATGCATTCGAAAATAAATGATTTTAGAACTGTTCAAAAAAATATGGCTAGACATGATCTAAAAATCGTTAAAGCATGGACATCAAACTGTCGATTTTTATTGATCAATTTTCATATAAACACAACGTCTTATCTACATGTGATTGTTTCTGTTGTACAAATGGTTATATGATGATATATTTTTATTTCATCACAATGTGCACCTTTATAACGCAGTATATGTAATAAGTGTGGGAAATCGGCCTTCACAACCCTGACCTACATATGATTCACAAGATAACACGCCTCCTGAACATAACATCAAGTTTATGTTTTTTAATGTTATATCAATCAAACATGATATAGTCAATTCCCCTTAACAAACCAAGATATTTAAGTTTTACTTTAAGTATTTAATTATCGGTTTGAACAACGTAAATGATCTTATATTTTTATTCATAATCACGTTTCACTTCATCTTGTTTATATCCATACAATTCAAATACCTTTTTATAACAAATACAGTTGACAAAAAATAATACGTTACTAGCTTATATGCTTGTACTGGAATTTATTTATAATTAAATAACACCCCTCATTATAGAAATATAATTATGAAATAGTTTAAGATGCTGATTTTGTTTACATGTTCGCATAATTGCAACTGCTGTATTTTCTGCAATTGTGTTATATTATTGGATCTATTGATTGATCACTAAATACCAACATATAAATATTCCTATTAAAACATGTATGTCATAGCAAATCATTCAGTTCAGGAATGATTTAGTTGATAAATCGTATTATCATGTTTTAAATGTATAATTATGAGAACATGGCTTATAAAAAATGAGTTCATTTAAACAGGATTGATCCCCCGTTACCATGGATTACATGAGCGCACTCGTATAAAAGTCCTGCAGTTTTGCGACATTAAAGGGGACATGTGTACATCTATGAACATGCTTTATGAATAAAATCGGCCTTATCAACACTATATATTCATACGCATGAACAAATCTACTGACATGTCAAGTGGGTAAGTCTTGACAAAAAATTAATTGGCTTTAAACAAAATATTAGGTTAGACAGCTTTTACAGTGAAAATAATATAATTTTTGCCTGAATATTTGTTTTCAAAGGGGGACTATTGATGTATGTTTTGAGGGTTACATGCAAATGCATAAATGATAATGTCTGAAGAAGTAGAACAACGCTTGTGATCAATAAAAGTGATTCAATGAAATGAAATAAGTACATGAGTACACAATTTACATAGAAACAACATAAAATGAGATTTAATCAACAGTTTTAATTGAAAGATACACATAAACTAAACTGGAAATATTGCCCGGTTACTATGAAAATGCCTATGGCATCACGTTAAGTGCATTTTTTCCTAAAAAAAAACTATCTTTCTGTTCATATGTTCATTTTTCATTCAATTGAATGCCGTGACTATATGTGATTAAATGATTGTTTAGCTCTTGTAATTATTTTCTTCTATTGATCTTACTATTCTTACATTAAATCGCTGTAGACTTTGATGTGTAATTGGGTGATTTGCCTATCTTCGAAATGGCGTCTGGGCAGATGTGCCTTTAAAACAAAAACACTTAAGATTTTGGAAATTTGTCATGACATATATATAGAAATATTTATATTACATTTTTTCTTTTGTTTGAGATCTCACTCTATTTGGTTAATGTGAGTAAATGTTTGTTTTATCTCTTGTAATTATTTTCTTCTATTGATCTTACTATTATTCTCGATTAAGATTTCATTACACACTTTGCAACCCTGAATATATATGTAAAAATGTGTTTGTTTTAAACTTTTATCAACGTAATCAACATATAATTCCTAGCGAATATTTTATTATTTTGCATGTATCACGAGTTGTTAAAATGCCGTTTGATTTGCACAAGGCACTCATGAACATTCTAAGCTTATTTATTTACAAAATTCTGAAAAAAAAACATCATAATTGGCTCAAATAGCATGTAAAAGTACATTGTGGTAACGATAATGACACTATTTGTAGCATGAAATAAATTATGCGAAGCTATGAATGGGGTTTATTTATATGATTAATGCGTATTCACTAAAATCCTAATATCAAATTATACTTTCTAGATTTTTGAAATGTACAAAACTTCATATTCAACTGAAATGACGTAACATAAAAATAAATAAAAGTAGATAATATGTGTTTATTAAGATTTGAACTTATAATGATATATCATGGTGAACATAAACCTTACAATAAAATTCTTTTGTTTTGTAAGGACGGGTTTTAGGCTTTAAAACCCCTGTATGCATGTGTATTGTACCATAACATAATCAAAAAGAGGGTAACATAGCTGTGGGTCATGTCACTGTACTAACTAAGACTTGTTTTGTGTCCTTGATCACTTTAACAATGTGTGGCTTGTGACGTTGAACGTGTAAGAAGACAACCGAACAGGATACTAAAGCCGATAAAAAGCATGCTTATTAGCGTTATATTTGTTACAAGATGTATCGCACTAATGGGTACAAACCTATTATTGCTGGCAATCTTATGCACCTAATCATCAAATTGCAAATGTATATCTAATCCTTTTTTTATTATAAGAATCACGTTACTATTTTTTGTTGTTTCTTTTAAATAAATCTTAATTTCAATAATACATTCTTAATTGAGTTTTTACGGATCAACATTTAATTCACATTCTTAATAAAAATGTAATCACATATATTAGTGTCAGGTTCGGTAACAGAGCTCATCACGCACTACATTAAGCACTAAAGAAACACCAAAGGCACATATATATTGTGTTTATATCGCCTTTTTTTACGGGGGCGTGTATATTTGCAGGCGTATGTACTGTGCATGATAGTGCAACAAGACGTACTTAATCAGGAATTAGGTCAGAAAATTGGTAAATTGCTGTTATAAACAAAATAAATCGGCACTCTTAAAAGGACACTTCGACCCCTACCAAAAGGCACTTCGGCCACTAGCAAAATACATTTTGAACCCTTACAAGATACACATGGGCCCTAATTTATCGGGCCCTACCACTTCGGCCCCTTTGTAAGATGATATTCAAACTATCGAACTTATTGATAAGTCTTAAACAATTCTTAAAGAGAAATTTAAAAGCTGCAAAGACGAGTGAATTTGTTTATGAATTTGTGAGTTTTTGCTCATGAATATAGGAAAATATACTACATGTATAACCAAGCAAATATTTAAACAATAGAATGTACAATTATTAAGGAAATTGTTTGATGTAAAATATATAAAACTGCATTAAACATCAAATGTTGGAAACATATTATACTCTTGTACTGAAATTCTTCAAATTGAAAGATAGCGAGTCTCACTATGGTCATTTGTGCGTAAATACCGGTAAATAACTAAATTGATCATTTCACGATATAAGACTTGTTAAAATATTATTACTTTATACATTTATATAAAGGGACCGAAGTGGCAGATATTAGATATCTAAATTCAGGGGCTGAAACGTATTTTGCTAGGGGCCGAAGTGTCTTTTGCTTGGGGCCGAAGTGTCATTAGCTAGGGGTCGAAGTTTCTTATCACGAGGGACCGAAATGTCTTGACGAGCGGCCAAAGTATATTTTCCAAACGGGCTGAAATGTCCTATCGGGGTCGAAGTGGTAGGGAACAAATGTCCAAAAACCAGTTCAGCGATATAAGAATAATATCTAGGATAATCTTTTCACGAGGGGCCGAAGTGTCTTGACGAGCGGCCGAAGTATATTTTCCAAACGGGCCGAAATGTCCAATCGGGGCCGAGGTGGTAGGGGCCAAATGTCCAAAAACCAGTTCAGCGACACAATAATTATATCTATGGATAATCTCTAGGGATAAAATAATGCAACTCAATATTTTCTAAAGTTTAAATAAATCAAAGTTCTAAAACATGATATAGCTTGCCCCGAACAATATATAAAATCATAAAATTAAAAGATAATATCTACCAACATAACCTGATTTTCTCAAATAAGTGTATTGTGTGTGGCCAATGAAACAACATGCGTATATAGCTCTCTTGATAGGATGGTACTAGATAAATCATCAAATAATATTTAATATAATTCATAAATGATACACACAGATCACCAAGAAATGCAAAAAATTCTAAACGAAAATACTAGTCATGATGTCTGTGTTAACCTGACAGGATTGCTGTTAATTAGATTAACTTATGGTCTTATGCTCATATGGTCCTAAATCACTAAACCTAGATAGAGAATGCCTAATAAAAAGTGTTTTAATTTGCATTTTAAAAAATAAAAAAGCTGAATTAAACTTGGTTATTTCTTTATTCAAAACATGCCTAAGTGTTAGCTCTTTATATCATATATCGGGACTGGTTCTCACATCAAAACAAGAAAAGAAAACAATATAAAAAAAGTAGTCCCAATAACAATATCATTGACGCTAAAATATTAAAAAACAATGAACCGTACCACATATAGGCATGACTAAATATCAAGCCTCTTATCTAATTAAAATAAATGCATCTTTCAATTAACATGCACTTAATAATCGACATAAGAGCTACATGTTTCACTTCATATGGTTTATCAAAAAGAAACGTTGAATTCTCCACCCCTTGTCTAGTTGTGCAAAAAACGTACCAAATGTTGTAAATATTCAATTTTTGCGCTCTTAATTCTGTATTGTAGTAAAATTCTCATATATGCCTCTTCGTGAAAAACGATTCAAATAACAAAAAAAAATGACATTTTTTTAATACTATGAAATTTGTCACGTGATTTTTTTCTTGTCATATTTGTTTTTTTCTATGAAATTCTAGCCTTCCGGCTTTAAAATTATGTTTTCCAAGGTCCAGTGCCTTTATCAAACATGCAAACATGTTATGGTTCTAGAATTTAGATAATAAATGAACTGAATTTATACCAACATCAAGTAGAGTGGTCTATGCTTGAATTAACTGATTAATTGGAAATGGTTATCAATGCATTTATATGTCACCAATCAGTTAAATTTATAATGCCTAATTTGTTAATAACCACTTAGATTAAATCGATTCGAAAAAATGTATGTTTCTTTTAATAGTATATTTTGTTGATATATATACTCGACAACAAAAGAAATGTCCGGTTGTTCAAATCTCTGTACCTACATAAGTACTTGGTCGATTTTCATTAATTATGTATCAAATTAAACAGCACATAACGTGAGTTTATTCAATAAGTTTTTACGACTCTATATTTGCTATCGACGATTCGGCGAACTCTTGAAAATGCACGAACGAAATAGCGAGTAACAAACCCTCAAATATGCATTTTCATGGATGTTTGAACTATCTTGCCAGAAATTGTACAGGTAATTGCTACATTTGGACTCTTTAGGTGCATATTCAAAAATTCAAGCCAGTTGCGGCGATCGCTCGAGTTGACAAAGTGTTTTACGAATGGTCAGACGCTAGGCACCGCAGATGCCAGCTTAAGTACAATTGTTGTATCAACTGTTTGAATATGTCAAATGCTGCCTTCACGGGATTTGTAATGCTGCATTAATGGGTTTACAACCGTTTTGGAAAATACATTTCACTTATTTTCTGGTTACTTCGAAACACGATATTCATCGAAAAGTCACATTCAGTTAACCTTTGTTAAATCCGTAGTTTAAGTTTTCCATCAATAATAAATAGTTTCATGCATGTCTAAGACAACCTGATGGTCGATTTCCACGCCCTAGCCTCGTAGCAATGGTGCGCGCAAGCGTATGCCTCGATAAACAGATCGACGTATTCTACTCAATGTTAGAGTGAGTACACGGCTAAGATGACCGTTAAACAGTTTTTCATAACACGTAAGTCTAGGTTACAATGTTCTAACATATTTAAAGCGTATTCACTTAATAATCGATTGTTTGCGCGAAACCGCGCCCATATCGAGCGTATTTTCAATGCATTTTGCGACATCTTTTATATGGAAAACGAGGACAGCAACGGCATTTTGGTTTATTTTATATATTTTGCACACCCTTGAAGATAATATCGACAATGACAGTTTTCGTTTGAACGCCCCGTCAATATAACCAGGTTAAGTTATCCCTTTCAAATTTTGCTGAGTTTATTCGAAAATTACGGGTAGGATATGGAACTAATGGGATGCAAAGTGCAATTAACCGAGTTTAGAGCATGTGAGCTATCTCGAAATCATACCGCTTTTATTGTGTAATGTGGTTAAGACTGTTTTCACAGTTAAGCGCCAAAAACACGTTTTTCCGACATTTTACGATGTGCGCTGCGACGCATGTGGCATAGAAATTAACTATTTCTTACCGTTTTTTGAGTAACAAAAACCTTATACTATCTCTAGCCCATAGCGCTTTTCCTCTCTAACCGATACTCATTGAATGATGATCGAAATCAATGTTTCTTAGCTCTTCGATAAAACACACGAGATACTCGTTAAACGGATTCAGGATTGTTAGGTTTGCGAGACCACCTATAATTATCATGACTGAAACTAACAAACGTGTATTAATTGGTTTCACCTTTGATACAGTGAAAAAATATTAACATAAAATGACCGGACACTTCTTTTGTTGTCGAGTATATTTCCTATATCTATATAAGAGTTTATATTATAACACGTGATTAAATGGAGAGTGACATCCAAAGAGAGCATATCCAACTGAAACAGCTACCTAGCTGTTCTTGGCTGCACTATCGACGAGCTGCTTCGCCCCTTGCCCAGGTTCAGTCTGTCAGCCAAGACAGTGTACCGGGGTATGGCCGGGTGGTCCAGCACCCTTCTAGGAGCCACTGGGCGAGAAGAAGATAAGCCAATCCAGATTAGGCTTATCGTAGGAATAGGTGCTTACCAGTATGATTAGTAAGCTAATATCAAACTACATCTACAAAATACGACGTGGAAAAACTCACGGGAAGGAACGAACTAGCAAACGACTACGAAGTGAAGCTAGGGGAGCGTGTATGACAGGAGAACAGGAGAACACTCCAAAAGACTGGGCACGCATGCTAGTTAGTCACCCCCATACACAAGAAGGGCGATAAACTCAATCCGGGCAACTACAGAGTCATCTCGCTCCTCAGTATCCCAGGCAAGGTATTCAGCAGAATCCTGCTCAATCGGATGAAGCTGAAGACGGAGGAGGCAGCTGGTGAGAGCCAATATAGACGCCATATTTATTGTTAGAGAGGTCATAGAGAAAGTCCAAGAACATCGCGTCCCACTACACTTTAATTTCGTTGACTTCAAGGCTGCCTTCGATACGGTATGGAGGAAGGCCCTGTGCAAAATGATGATCGCAATCGGTATAGACCCCAAAATCGTCCGTATTATAGAGTCCCTATACAATGAGACAGAGTGCGCCGTAGTCATCGATGGACAGTTAACTGAGTGGTTCGCAGTGAAGATCGGCCTTAAACAAGGATGTCTGCTATCACCCACTCTATTCGATATTTTCCTAGAATTTGTCATGAAAGAACTGAAAAGCCTAGATAGCACACTAAAACTCCATAACAGTTTATCAATAGACATCAGAAACGAAGACGATACCACCCTCCTATCAGCTATTTTCGAGAAACTCCATCTGTCAACCTCACAGCTAGAAAATGCATGCCAAAGATGGGGTATGAAAATAAACGGCGCCAAATGTAAAATTATCTCCCCGAGCGACCAGCGAATAGTCATCGACGGGGAAGAAGTAGAGCACGTATAAGAATTTGTGTTCCTGGGAAGCGTAGTACCAAATAGCGCTAAAGATATAAGGCGTATAGGACTCGCGTCGACGGCATTTGGCCGTCTGAGAGAGGCCATTTGGAAAAAGAAGTCAATATGCAATGCCCTAAAGATACACCTATACAATGCCCTAATAGTGCCCATAGCCACATACGCATCCGAAACATGGACACTCAGATCGATCGAAACGCGCAGACTCGAGGTGTTCAAAATGCACTGCTTAAGAGCCATACTAGGGGTGACGCGCAGAGAAAGACTAAGAAACGAGAATATCCGCAAAGCCCTTCAGATGAAAAGCACAATCACTGAAGTAGTAAAGCAAAAACGGCTGAGATGGTTTGGTCACGTCCCCTGAAAGCTATGTCGCCAAAGCCTACCAAGAGGATTTCACAAATCCAAGACCGCGAGGCAGGACACCCAAGAAATGGATCACTCAGGTGCGAGAAGACACAGGGCTCCCTATTGCTACCGCAGAGCGCAGAGCATCGGACCGTGGTGATTGGCTTACAGTCAGCCGTCTGGAGAGAACGAGGGGACGAAGAGTCCTGAGCATCTAAGTCAAGTAAGTCAAGTCACGTGATTAAATTTATACAATTACCGGTCATAAGATTTGAGTACCGATTTTAAACAAGGTGATCTGTGTGGTATTAAGTGTTACGTGCAGAGTCAGAATTTGCGCAAAATTAACTGTAAATATGTAGCAATTAATGCTCCAGTCTATACAACTTTTGATAAATCTTAACATTGCTTAAGAGATTTTTGAATTTTACATATTGTTTAAAGTTGACTAAATTTTAGCTAGGAATGTTTTATGATATCATTCCATCATATTTCATAACCCTGAAATGTGGATTTATGGTATTTGCGTCCGGTTTTATTTCGGTATATCTGACGTTTAGTTTGTTATATAATTTATATACACTAGAGTGTTTGTTTGCAATAAGCATATGATGAATCAAGTGCCCAATCAGTAGTAGTATTTTGAGACATCAACGCCATTTGATCTTACATATAGAGATATCCACGCCAAATGGTCATGTATAAAGTGTACATATGAAATGAGAAATGTATATAGAAGAAATAAGATATGGTGGCTGTGGTAATCCCCAAGTTCTTCGTCGGTGCGTCGCTGCCTATTCATGCTATACTGGATAAAGAAAACTTCAAAACTTCTTTATTATTATAGGTAACTCATTTGGATAGCAAGAAAACCGCCTTCCACAGTGAAAAAATATGAAATTTTGGAACAAACCAGAAGACTCTATTTGCGATTTCTAACGATATTCGGCAAAAATGATAAAACAAGGCTCTCCCACAGCACACGTCGACGTGCACGCTTGCTAACGACTTTGTCTGGTACTTTAAAGAGACAATTGAGGAGATAATTGATACCTTTCCTGATAATGCAGTGCCCTTGTCACACTTTGATGAAATTCATTTTACAAAATGCGAAGAGGTTTCAGTTAAGGATATTACCAATTACCATTTTACAAAATGCGAAGAGGTTTCGGTTAAGGATATTATCAATCACCAAACAAGTACTGTTCCCAGGTAGGCCCTCTTCCTACAGAGCTCATTAAGCAAAATTTCGACATTCTTGGCCCTGCCATTACAACAATCAGATCAGATCAATCGCATTTGGAATTGTTTCCATGTCATATAAGCAGGCAGTCATTATACCAATAATCAAAAAGAACAATCTGGAACCTACGTTTTCACCATTTTAGACCGGTTTCAGACCTTTCATTCCTCTCAAAATTAATTGAAATAGTCGTGTTTAAACATATAATCACATTTACAAGCACGAGTTGCTTGGACGAGTCCCTCTCATCTGTTTTTAAAAATAAAAATTCGACCAAGACGGCTCTGGTGAATGTTCAAAATGATATTCCTCTGTGTATAGATAGGCAAAAGGTTGTACGCATGTCCTTACTTAATCAAAGTGCCGCGTTTGATACTTGCAATCATGGTATCCTATTATCGGGACCTGAATCGCAGTTTCACATACCTGTAGCCGCATTAGCATGGTTCTGTTCGTATTAAAATAATAGACGCCCGCGCGTTAAGAACAAAAATGTCCTTTCAGACCCAATCAATCTAGTCACGGGCTTTTCTTAGAGGTCGGGATGGACATATTTATAATCACACTACATTCAAAATTAAATTGAATTGTCTTTAATTTTCAAAATTTTGTGCCAAAAAACATGAAGCGACGTTTTTGAAATAACATCCGGGCTATTCAAATGGATTACATGTCAATGGTCACATCAGGTCATGCCTATTGAACCGCTGCACATGTGCTTTATATTACCCTCTTAACATGTTGTCAGTCAGTCTGCACTGGTTACATAATGTTGATATTTTTCAGGTATAGATAAATAACAAGACCTTGAACTCATTTAAACCCGAAAAATACGCAGTGTTAGTGTTAAAAATTGGTTCAAGGGCATAAGCATCGAGGTGAAAAACAATATTTAGGTCTTGTTAGTTTGTGAAACAAATACAAATACTTAGATTTATGCTAGATGTGGATTTTGATAAAACTTCGAAATGTATGATAAACAGCTAATTCACTAAATTATAATTTGCAAAGTGTTTAACTAATTGCAGTCAAATGGATTCTTTTTGTTTTTATCTTCTGTTTTTTGTTTTATCTTTTATCTTCTGTTTTTGTTTTTATCTTCTGCAATATTTTGCATGCCACAACAAATCTAATTCGCCTATTTGCGATGACTTTACAATAGAAGATAATTTCTTTAAATAAACGGAATAGAGGTTAGATAGTTATATTATCTAAAGCCTATTTTTAGCAGTCCAGTCATGATTTTTGGTGAATGCTGTTGTATGTTACCGCCTTTAACTAGGCTTGTAGATGCTGTTTGATAGCATGATTATCAGTCACACTGTTCAGTACATAGTTTTATAATTAGCCTCATCTGAGCTTATTTGTTCTACATTCGGCTCCAAGATGGGTGTATACTGTGTATATTGTCGTCGGTAGACTGTCCTTGGTATATTATCTTAAAGCATTCACACCACATCAAAAAGAGTTTGGTTTGGCACATTTATTTCAAAATACTAAATTCTATTGATTATAAATATTTCAACTTTGAGGTAGATACACGTAATGTTTGTGTTGTATAAAAATCGCTTGTAATCTTTGCCGAATTAGTTTATGTGCATGAATCCAACCCAACAATAGGGGAGTAATTCAATCTAAATCGGTATATGTCGTAATAGACATCTAATGAAATAGCAGTTGAAAAATAAAATAATATGTCACGAATTTCATCTCTGAATTTTGTCAGGTGCATGTTAAATAGAAGAAAACATTTAATTAAATTATCTTCGAATTAATATTTCGTTAATAAATTAAACAAGTTAGAGTGCGTGGGGTGATGTGAGAATATAAACAATAAATGTGCATGCTAGCCTGTACGGGGTTATAAGGTTTTTATATATTACCCAATCAAAATGTTGCATGTGTGGCCTATATTTATTGTCAATAATTACTGCACGGCGTTACCTTTCCCTCACGTTGATAAATGACAGCGTGTATTTTAATGACTATTTATTCATGTTTATTCAGGGCCAAAGCATTTTGGGGCAAGAAAAATAAACAAGACTGTTTAACCTATCAGAACTAGGATGTTCTAAAAAATAATGTCAAGATAATTTGTTTTTGGTTTATACACCATTACCCCTTGAAACAATTTAACGTAACGAAAAATGTCAAATACGTTCAGATAATGTGTCCTACTTTAAATACTTTATAAATTGACAACTGTTACTAATTCCAATTATAACACACTTATCTGGCAGCATAGACAAACATCGCATTTTTTCACTAAAAAAAAATAACACTGTTCATATGATGATGATATAGTTGCCAACAGCATTTAGACTTCATTTGATTATTGGCCTATATTCTTAAAACAAACAGTCGCAAAACTAGTTAGCATTTTAAAGGATATTTTGGATAGGAAATGTCTTATGTTTAATTAGGGTTTCTTTGGTTTATTAATAATTAATAAACTAAACGTATTTGCAATACGAATTTATGATGATCGGTAAATCAAAAGTTCGCTAATCTAGTAAATCATAGTTAATGTTATACTTTGATTTGAAATATCATTTTTTATTGAAAAAAAAGGTTTTTCCTGTCAGGAAAACTATACAATTACTTTAATGACTAAACTATACAATTTGTACTTTTTCGTACGCATTATGCAATACAATATATCGTGAAAAAATGACTTTATGAGTTATCATTACATTTTGTTCATGAACCCGTTGTGCCGGATGTGTAAAACTATCTTCATGTGTATTTTAATTTTTATAAAATTACGTAACAGTCAGACATTATTATGTCTAAAGTTAACGTATTAATTTATACAACATTGCACACTCCGCTTGCAACCCTTTTCATGTTTTTCAATATTTTCATAAATTAATCAAAGTATGCTGTTTTGGCAACGCCCCTTTCATAAGGTATAAAAAGAGAAAATTATCTCATAGCGAAATACTATCTTACAAAAATAATAAAATACTTTTTGCGGTGTCGTCAAAATCCTAATTAGAGGGCACTGCGTGCCATAACAAAGGAAATACGAGTACACCGAATATTCAAGAGATTCAGATTAAAAACTTAAATTACCAAATATGTTCAACAAATTGCACTTTAAAATTGTATACAATTAATGTAATGTTTGTAACCATAAATTAGCTAAAGCATTTTTAGCAAGGCAAAAATGAGCCTCTTGAATAGTATAAATGAATATTAAATACAAATATGATTTCAAGTGCAATTGATTGTAAAAAAGTTGTCCATTGTATGCATCTGAACTGTGTTAATATGTTCTATATGTATGAGTAGTTTTTACCAGTATAGTTAGATTGTCTGTTGGATGCATGTATAACATTAAGTTAAAATTGGTATGAAAATGCAAAATGTTAACACATTAATCATATATTAATTGTTTGTTTTAAAAAATTGATTTCGTCTTGGTATATTACTCTCAGCTTTCACAGGGATAATATAAATAAGGTTGGTGTATTTGTATATTTATTATATCTATCTTTATTTATCACTCTGATTTGCAAATGTAGAGGTTTTTTAATTGCTACCTATTTTACTGGGCTGTGTAGTAGGACTGTTTGAAATGATCATATATATGTTGTTTCAGGAAAGTTTAGGAATTGTTGACATTCGCTGAGTGGACCAGCGTATGCCGACATTGACTGAAAGATTTAGCGAATGTCAACATACGCGATTTTCAAAAACTGACAACAACATATATACAAACTTATATTAACCTACGTATTATGTTTATTATATTAGTGATATCGTTAAATATCGTGTTCATTGCAAAGTGACCTTGAAATGAAGAAAACTTACATGAATCAAACGTTACCTTATACAATTATAAATGGATATTTATATCGATCTAAGCACGTTTATCGACACACGCATATTCAGTATGGGTTATTAATAAAAAGTAACTTATTGAGTTATTGCCTTTAAAAGGATTTATTATAAGTCAAATACATTTTCTCTGATAACACCAGAAGCACCATGGACGTGCCTGAATTTAGAAAAAGGGGAAAAGAAATGGTTGATTTTGTGGCAGATTACATAGAAAATATACGGGACCGCAGGCCTCTTCCTGATGTGAAGCCAGGTATGAAGTTAGTCATAATGAGTGCGGGTAATGGTTGTGATTATTTGAAAAGCAAACTGATTATGTATATATAAACTAATCCTAATCCGGTCAGTCTATGGAAAAAATGCAGCTGATAATCTTATAATAATAATGCGTATTTATATTCAAACTTCAAACTTTATCCAAAATAATTTTTCAGATAATTCCTTTTACTTTTTAAAAAATTAGTCAGTTATATAAACTGTAGCAAATAAACTGTATGTTAATTTGTCAATTGTTTTCATGCATAAGAATAAATCATATTTTATGGTTATATGAGATATGGCAAACAGCCAACAAAAGGGCTAAAGGGTATGTGAGCAATTTATTTTAAACCTCTTTGATGAAGATATAAATTATCAAATCCAAACCATAATATAAATAATGCTCAATTTAATTGTACCTTAAAATAGGTAAGTAAAAATGACAAATCTAGACACCTATTTGTGTAGGTCAGTCTCATTTTTTATAATTAGATTGTTGACCATAATTGTTGTCAGTGCTTTTCTTTTGGTCTTTTATGTAAGAATGAATGGTATTTTTACGAACACATATCCATATTTTGGTTTCAGAACGATGTCAACTAACAGCTATTTCATAGAATGGCATTTCTGAAGTACTGTGTAAATTAAATCAATTTATTGATGTACCTTAAACCTTTTACTGTAATGCACTAATATAACATTGTTCATTTACTCTATTTTAATACAATGTTTACTATTTTTCTGTACTTAAGGCTATTTGGATGACTTAGTGCCAAAAACGGCTCCTGAAAATGGTGAAAAATGGGACGAAATATTTGCAGACGTAGAAAGGGTTATCATGTCCGGGGTTTGTAATTTGTTTAATGGATTATTATTGCCAATTTATCGTTTATTCTTATTTACTATTAAGATTTACTATAAACATTGTAGTTGTGTATTATGTGCTAATTATTGCTATACACAAACACGAATTCTGCATAATTGATTTAGGTGAACAAGTTTTAAATACCAACATAATTATCTCTATGGTTATAATGGCAATTATAGAATGAATTATACTGCAATCTTGCATGACTAAGTTGCATTATTAGTTGTAAGAACTTAAACAAAAATACATTATAAGAACCAAGTATTGATTAGTTAATTCATCTAAGTATTATTTTACCATTTAACATAATTTATGCACAAAATAACCGCACTTCATAAAAGTTTTACATTTCGTTAATAGATGACGCATTGGCATAGCCCGCATTTTCATGGATATTATCCTACTGGCAACTCTTTCCCTGCAGTAATTGCTGATATATTGTCCTCCGGTATTGGTTGTGTTGGATTTTCATGGGTACATACTTTGGTTAATATTCTTGACACAGAAAATATTTAAGCTAAATAGCTGAGTTAATAGACGAAGTGCTATGAGAGGTAGAATAAGTTATTCATTTGGTGTAGAGTATTAATTTACTTCTGATTTTAGATTTCAAGTCCCGCTTGCACAGAACTAGAAGTTAAAATGATGGATTGGTTGGTACAGATACTTAACCTTCCAGAGCATTTTATGTCTGGAAGTACAGGAGGCGGAGTCATTCAGGTTTACTCACCTTTATATACAGGCGATTTTAATACGTATTAAGTCACTACCTTCACAACATTTTCAAATGAGCTGGATTGTTGTATGAAATGTTTTTTTTTATTTCAATATAAGTAATATTAAATTAAATATGATTCACACTGAAATTTAAAATGAATAAACTAACAAAAGTTTAATGTATTTATTAATGCACATACTTTATAATGTCTAATGAAAAAACGTATATGCTTAAATATGCATTATACAATACTCGTCACCAATATACTTAGATATTACAACCACATTTACTTTCAGACCTCTGCCAGTGATGCAACACTTATATCGATATTTTCGGCCCGGAGTAAAGCGCTTAAAGATAGGAAAATTACTTCGCAATTCGACGTTATGAATAAGCTTGTTTGCTATTTCTCCGACCAGGTAAGTGTAGATAATTAATTTTGATACTCCTTGTCTTTTGAATTCAATTTATATTACATACTTTGACATCAATAAATGAGACTTGAAAATTAAATAAAATATGCTTTTTATTGCGATTTCTACACTTTACATATTTTTTATAACTTTTTATCAATCATTTAATGCATAGCTTTATATCACATATATCAAATGATATCATCCCACAGGCCCATTCGTCAGTCGAGCGCGCCTGTTTGATGGCAGCTGTCCGTGTTCACAAAGTACCCTCCGATCAACAACATTGCATGCGTGGTGAAGACCTTAGGGCAGCAATGAAAAGAGATATAGACAATGGACTCATTCCGTTCTGTGTAAGCATTTTATATAACATCAAAACTATATGTGCGATAGATGGTCAAGGTAACTTAACACTCAATAGATGAAAATACAGTGTGCAGAGGCATATGATTAACAATGTCAATTTTGAATATGCATAAATCAACTTTTATTTGTTTATAATGTTTTCTGTCAACCTGACATCCGTATATTGTGCTTTATTGCAGTGCGTTGCCACGCTAGGAACTACATCTACATGCGCATTTGATAAACTGAATGAGATAGGACCTGTATGTAAGTCTATGTTATACATATTTTCTTGTTTGTAATGTTGATTTTCCATCAAATATTATCATTTTCATTACAAAATGTGAGTATGTTTATAGTCAATTGATACCTGAGAGTCAATCGTTTGATTTTATTATCATTGAAAGGCCAAGAATTCAATTCCTGGTTGCATATTGATGCTGCATACGCCGGTGCAGCTCTTATATGTCCGGAATTCAGAACACTGGCTCATGGTGTTGAGGTAAATATATATTGGTTACTGTTTGCTTTGACGCTGCTACCAATAAACAAACTTTGCGACTGAGAGGTCATTTTGCCCTTGTCTTACTTCGATCTGATGCGTATGATACATTCATCAATAAAATCTTTCGCCTTTTCATTGCATGATTGCTGAAGAGTCGTTCAGAGGTGCTGCTTCGTTACTGTGTTAATAAATACAAATTCCTTAAGATAAACTCAATCATCAATTAACACACTCCTTTCTATATATATTTTGATAGTGTATTATATATAATATTTATATAAAATATATATGATAATGAATGTCACATTATTTTGTTAATATATCAATAGCTTTTACAAAAGTTTGCAGATTCATTCAATTTCAACCCACACAAATGGCTTCTTGTGAATTTTGACTGTTCGGCATTATGGTATTTATGGCTTTATGAAACATAAAATTCATAGGATGAGGTGTTTATATTTAAAACGCTTTACTAAATATTTAAACGCCTGTTTGACAATTATGCATAGGATCGATAATTTTTCATCAAAACTATGCATTTGATATGCTCTAAAGATTTTCTGTTAACTCATTAATGAGATTTCAAATATTATGCTTCAAACGTGATCATAATATTCAAACGTGATCATAGAAAATGTATGAAAGTAATAATAGATTGTAATGCTTCTGACAGATGACAGATGTAATATCATGTAATGCTTCTTTTTAAATAATTTGAAGGCTTAAGGAATCATCTTATATCGCAAAAGATTACAGGGTTAACCTTGGCGTTGCAAAACATGACTGGCAGGGAGGACCAAAGCCTGATTATATGGTATAAAGGAGATTATTTCACATCAATGTTGTATAAGACTGGTATCAGTATATCACAACTTAAAGTGGAGTCATCTATTATTAAGATGCCCTTGAAAAAATGCAATATCTATAATTAACCTAAAACTTTACAATATGGTGCGAATAAGATTTCATTTGTAACATTTTTGGTCGTTCTTTATAGTAATTGAAACGTTTATTTAAAATACTTATGACTGTTACAAGTAAATATAAAATCATATTAACCTTATGTGATATACTATTTACCAATATTTAAATACGAATATATTTTTTTCAATCGGGTTAATATTTCAGTGGAATAAAAATAGTCTATGAGTTCTATTCAAATATTGCAGATTCTTCGGAGCTCAGCAATTGGATCTTTATATATTTAGATCAAATAAAATGTATATGATTATATTCTCTAGGATTGGCAAGTACCAATGGGCATGCGATTCAGGTCACTCAAACTATGGTTTGTTTTGAGATCATACGGCGTCAACGGACTGCAACAATTCATAAGGCGTGTAAGTCTACATTTACAAACGTAAATCAT
Source organism: Hydroides elegans (assembly GCA_001703475.1). Lineage (NCBI taxonomy): Eukaryota > Metazoa > Annelida > Polychaeta > Sabellida > Serpulidae > Hydroides > Hydroides elegans. Next base: position 3,768 of record LQRL01052376.1, on the reverse strand, counting down.
TTTCGAAATCAATATATTGAAATGTTTTACTTCTTATTGCGAATATAAGCAATCACTTACAGACATTTCGATAGAAAATGACGAATTCTAGCCTTTTTGGCGACTGAATTAGTGTTACAAATATTGATTTAATATTCTTAAAACACTAAGTGCATATACATATTCACTTTTAATACAGTTTCTTTTGAATAGGCTATTTTCATTTTTCAGCATGTCGCACTAGCGCGTGAATTTGAGCAATGTGTTTCAAATGATAACAAGTTTGAAGTTACAAACGATGTCAAAATGGGATTGGTTTGCTTTAGACTCAAGGTATTTTGATAATAACGATTATTAATAAGTATAAATGTTTACATACATAAGCATTCAAATCATTCAATTAAGACATTCTTAGATATATACTTTAGCTACCATATGAATCAACATTACTTTATCCAATGCTATACTGTACATCACATAGGGACCGAATGATCTCAATGAAATGTTATTGAAACGCATCAACGATGATGGACGAATATACATCACAGCTTCTACAGAGAAAGGCGTTTTCTTTCTGCGATTCGTTATTTGTGCAAGAACTGTTGAACCGCAAGATATCGCTTATGCTTGGTCCACAATTTCGGAAATAGCAGCATATTTGAAAAGTGAATGTGTGTATTAGTTTGCATTACAAAAACGGAGACGATAAAGGGGCAGTAAATGCAACCCTATGAAGTGAATCATATCAGATAGTCCAGTAGCTAATATTGCATTTATTTATTATGTATTCACTGAACTTTTTTTGTATATTTAGATAAAAGTTTTGGAATGAAATGATAATATATGCCAATGGCTACAATGATTGAACAAATATACACTATGGCTTCTTCAAAGAAAGACAATTTTTCTCTAATTCATGGTTTATACGAGAGCTGTTGCACAATATAGCTCATGCTTGACCTATGATTTCAGATGTTGCTACGAAATAAAAAAATAATAATGTGTGTAATGGTTGGCGCTATAAAGACAAAGATATTTAAAAAGTCAAAGGCAAATGAATTGATTAGATTATATCAAAGAAAACAGTGCATTGTGTATTATTTATATTAGTTCATTATATATTTACTTAATACGCAAATATGGAGTAAAAGAGCAACGATTTTGATTAAATACGTTCAAATTCGCAAACAATAAGTTAACAATATAATAAGAAAGACATTATTTTGCATTTATTATTTGGCAAGTATATCTATTGCAGTAATGCCATTAGCACATAATTAGAAATAACGTTGACAAATTAGCAAACTTGTTGCTTAAATCACCTAAACATTCTAATCGCCATTAGCATATGATTATGTATAATAAAGAGTGTCTATATATTCAAATGCTTGATGTTAATATTGACGTTGTGGATGTAATGACTACCTAGCTAATCTAAATATAATCAGATGCAATTTATTGGTGTGACCTGTGCTTGGTACCTGCAATCAACAGGCTTGCATTCACTGTCCTCTAAGTGACAATTCTATAAGGAATTTGACATCCAAATGAACCTGGCCTTAAATTGTATTTATTTGAGTGGAAATCAAAGCCACTTTCTGTCAGTTTCGGCTTTCTGTAGACAGATAGTTCAGGGTTGAGGAGCACACTGTTGTTTGAATTGTCTGACACTAGACATTTTGCGAGTTTTGCTAATTTCTATCTGCAGTATCCATTCATAAAATGATCATAAAATACCATAATTAATAAAAAATCTGCCCATTGTGGCTATCTCTTCGTACACAGAATTTGTATTTAAGATAACAAGATGTTTTGCAAAGCGCCTGTATACTAGCCCTACATGCAACCTTAGATAATGACAAGATAAATATAAGATAAATATAGAGTCCCATCTGGGTGTAAAGACATACTCAAATTAGGTCAAACATGAAACACGTTAATCCTCAAAACATTTTATGACACGATTATATACCAAAAATATCCTGAAATTATCAAAGTTTGGTTATATTTATCTGATGTGTAAATATATGTTTTTATATATCCCTCTGTTAACAAAGAAGCATGGACGTTTGTCATTTAATGTACTAAATAAGATGTGTTTGATTAAAATATGAATTCGAATTTTCTTCTAAAAATTGAAATATCCTCAGAAATGTTACATGCAAAATATTATTAAATGTTGTAATTATGTACGTCCTTCAACAAATAGAATATTTCTCTGCTATATCTACTCCTCAGTGATGAAACAAACGTCCTTGACTATTTTGGTACTTAAATCATCATGCAATCTCTATCCGCCGCCGCGCCCGCGGGTTTGCGCAATCCCCGCGCAAGATTTATCAGTCATTTTGCCCCCACCAGCCTTCGAATCTACTTTGCCATAGCCAATTAGAAGCATTGTTCGTCACCTCGCTTAGCTCGTTCACTGCTTTTGTTTTTTTTCTTTCCGGTTATTCCAATTTGTCTAAGGGTTCAAATCGTTGATGTTCCTACAAACCAACGACACCCTTCTTCGACAGGATAGCACCAATCATACCATCCCTTCTCCCTGTAGCTATCACACAGATCACTGTATTTCAGTTAAATTCATCAATATACTTCGTCTACCGTTGATCCCCTTTGATCCACCAATGTTTGATCCCCTTTGATCCGACAATGTTTCAAGCCACCTAAAAGTCAACTGGATGGTAAAGTCAATATACCATCTGTCCAAAGCAAATTGTATTACGTATTAAGATTCTTACTTTTGATATAGTTTATTGAAATTAAATAGAAAATAACTTTTCGTATTTGTTCTTTTCTGTTAAATTGTCAGCAATGAAGATATCTCAGCACTTTTTATAGCATCGCTTGGTACTCCATGGTTGTTACTCTAAAATCAAATAAAGTCTTGCAATAAGTGGATGTGGTATCTACATTATTAAGATTTGAATATCAATCAAATAGGTAAAGAATTATACAAAACTACTAGGTGTTGTAGACCACTTGATATAAGCAAACAATTGACAAAGAACAATTATCAATTGAATTATTAATTGCATGATCTCAAAATAATGAAAATAAATTTCGGGAAGTCACCGTTTGGGTAATTTATAAATAGAAGCTTTTCAGCACATAATTTGGTTGATTTTGTTGGTTTTTGAGGGGAAATCCTTGACGTCATGCATGGAGACGACACAAGTGGTTAAATCTAATTTTCTTGGTAAACATTGAAAACTATGGAGTGATATTTTAAGACACTGCAGAAGTAGATATCTTGAATGCAGTACTATTTATCAGTCAAATTATATATATTAACTACTTTTGTGTAAGCGTATTTCTAGATTTTCATTGAATGGGTTAATGTAAACAAAGGGGTTCCCCATTGTTTTGAGAGCTCACGGATTTTTTTATTGTACTTTTTTTACCCTTTTTAGGCCCCAACCCAAAAGGTTTGGGGCCTATAGGTTTAGGGTGTCTGTCCGTCTGTCCGTCTGTCCGTCCGTCATACTTTTTTGTACGGGCTAGAACTTTTGAACGGAAGGTCATAGAGACTTAAATTGGTTATAGGCTCAAATGAAAGGTCTTGGTCCGTAGATGTGCCTTTTGACCATTTCGGTCAAAACCATCCAACCGGAAGTTGTCAAATTGGCCAAAATAGCTAAAAATAGCGGTTTTTCAAGACTTGAGCTTGTACGGGCTAGAACTTATGAACGGAAGGTCATAGAGACTTGGTTATAACTTACAGGATAACTTACAGGAACTCTTCTGGACGCAGGTCGATCGGACCTCTATGTCCAGATCTGATGT
>LQRL01052375.1:19481-34064 GCA_001703475.1 Hydroides elegans | reverse complement strand
GAAAGACGTTGGATGGATTTTTGTTGATGTTCTTAATTGATTTCCTCTGTTTTTTTTTCGGTTTTCAGCTGTGGTTGAAGTAGCGGAGGACTTAATCAGCTTCACTGATCTACTTGTTTGGTCTTGAAAGGAAGTTTGATTATTCGAATATCAATTATCATTTTCTCAATGTAAACATTTCGAGTTAATCGATTAACAAGGGACCTATAAGGAAGCCTTCGTGAAGAAATCGGAGCAATATTGCCAAAATTGTTGGAGGAGACACACATAGAAATCAATGGTTTTTCCCTATATATAAGACCATTGTTTGTCAAATAGCGAAATATTCAAATGCAATTTCGCAGACGGATTTTCAATATTTTTCGAAAAAAAAGCACAATATGTCTTTAAATACATATTTCCTACAAATAAGAGGGGTGCGAACGAAATTTGAAAACATGACTTTTTTTATGAACACCCCTAAACATAGTTCCGAGAAATGAGGCATTAAACAAATATTCTTATAAAAGCAAATTTGTGACATATAATGACCCCTCAACACAGTCATGACAACAGCACAATTGTGACGAGTCTCGCCTAGTTGTATATAGTAAAACCCTATTTAAGTGAAATGTAACAGTTTGGTAAGACTTTTAAATAAAACATTTTTTGAAGAAAAGTGTGGGTGGGTCGCACTGAGGGCCAGTTGTCCTTAGCGGCGATGGTTCGGAAATTAACATCAAGGAAATCCATTAAATATGTTGATTCGATTCTTAATGTACTGGTATGATGATAAATTTTTAAACATCCATCCTAGGGACAGTTCGAATTAGTCTAAGAGATTATAAGTGAAGAAAGATTAAGATAATTTTAACACAGACGGCCTCTTTAATTTATGAGAGTAGGCATGTAGTGGTGAATCAGAATTGGATAATAAAGTAAAGCAAATAATTGCAATTTTACTTGTTGAGGATTATGTGTCATCGTAAAAAGTGATATTAAGCGCAACTTTGAAAATCTTTGTTGCAGCGTGTCCGATTCAATTTTGCTTAACTTTGCAGTATGCGAACTTTCATTTTAATACATGCTTCGTGACATAGCACGCGCTCTAGTTTTCTTTGGTCACCCTCGATTTTAATTACACCTCGTTGTTCAATACGGAACAATCGCATTCCACTTTAGGTATAATTTATACTTAACCAAAACTTGACTTGACAATCGAAGCTTGGGATGGTTTGTGCATGCGCATCTTTCTTAAATGTTTCATTGCTGATTTATATGTAATCGTTATTTACAGATAATTAAAAGCACGAGATGTATCCATACGGACAGCAGCAGTATAACTATGGGGTCCCGGGTGCCCCTCCGCCCCAGCAGGCATATATGGCAGGTCAAGCTGCACACCAATATCCCAATGCAGGCCAGCAATATGTGAACCCAGCCGCCGTTCAGTATGCGAATCCAGCCGCACCTCAATACGCAGCTGGTGGATATTACCAACAAAGTGCTCCGAGTGGTGTTCCACCTCCGTCTGTTGGTGTGCCGCCCCCGACAGGTGTCGCCCCGGTGCATTACTCAGCGCCCGCTCCAGTGGCTCCACCACCGGCGGTATCGCAAGCTAGTTCCACTGTGAGTAGTGCCCCTCAGCCGTATCACCCTGGTATCGCACCAAGCGCCGTTGCGGATAACACGCAAATGGATGTGACGATTCGAAAGGAGAATGGACAGGTGCCAACGTTTGAAGAGTATTTGGATTACAAGAAGCTGCTCTCCCATAAGGACTTCAAGCGACGGTTTGGTAAGAATCCAAGTTTTCGCGAATACATTGAGTTCTATGACCGTAAGCAGTCGATCAATTGGTTGAAAGTCTGTGGCATGGTTCCGACTTTTGAAGATTACTTGGAGTTTATCCGACTGAGAGACGGTTGTGATTGGTTGACCATTTGCCAAGTTGTTCCCACGTTCAAGGATTACATTGATCATATAAAAAAGAACGAGTCATACGATTTCAAAGCGGAGTGTGGCATCAGGCCACGGTTCAAAGACTACATGATGTATTACAAAGTAATCAAAAAAGCCAAAGATTGGGCGGCCATATATAAACGCCAGGTCACATACGTGGATTATTTGTCATTCGAGCGAGAAGTTGAGGAAAAGAACTGGAAGGAATACGCTCCTCTCACGGGTGAGCCTAAATTCGAAGACTTTCTCGATTATACCATGCAATGTGATGAGCAAGATTGGGAGAAAGTTTTTGGTTCTACACCTAGTTTTGCCGAATATGTACAAGTCAAAGAGCTACGTCACGAGCGACATGCAACCCGATTTCGTGGCATGCAGCCAACACTGACCCATCTCATGGAGTTCAAAGAGCACAAGAAGTCACGTGATTGGATCGATTTCTGCGAACGGATGCCGACGCTTGAGGATTATGTCATCTACCAGTGCCACCAAGACGCGCGTCCGTGGAAAATTCTCATCAGCAAGTACAAGGATAAACCCTATTTCACCGACTACATGAAATTCCTACAGATCCGCGCGTCCAAAGATTGGGTCACGCTACGCGGCAGCGACCCGACCTTCTTGAACTTCATCGAATACCTATGTCGTCGGCAGTCGCGCGACTGGAAATCCGTGCTCGGACAAGTGCCTAGTTTTGCCGAGTACATTGAGTACGTCGACCACTCGGGTTCAGCCGAATGGAAGGCCCTAGCGCATAATATGCCGAGTTTCCTGGCCTTCATGGGTTACAAGTTTGGTGTTACGGTCAGGGACAAGACGACTCTACGAGATGAGGAGATGGAGGATGAGATGGCGCTAGCATCACATGACCGAGATGAAAGGTTAGTGAAGAATTATCAATGTTTGTAGTGGTAATTGTAATAATTGTGTCATCGCATTTTCTAAAGATAAAAGCAAAAAAAAATAATAATAATTAATGATAAAAAATAAAATAAAAATGACAATGTTCAATGATTTGGATGGTTCAACATGGATATTAAAGTTATATATTTAAAAAAATGTTTATACAAAACACAAATTAGCGTCGGTATAAAATAAAAAATCTAATTATGATTATGAGCTGTTATATTGTTTACATGTATATCACTCAGGGCGCATGCAAACCATAAAAGGAGTCGATCGGGAAGCGCCGACCACCACTCTAAGCGACAGAGGGACCACGGCAATTCACGCGAGAGGTCACGTGATCGACACTCGCGAGGTCAGAGGTCAAGGTCACGATCGGGTTCACGCTCTCGAGGAGGAGGGTCAAGACGGTCGCGGTCGCCCATGAGAATGGAACGGTTAGTGGTTGATAGTTAAGCGCAGCATTATTAGATAAATATATTTTTGTTATGACTTCTTAAGACGAAATCGCTTTATTACTTAGCTTTGGATTGTTCATGTCTGTCTGTTCGTCTGTCTTTTTTGCCATACCGAAGTAACGTTTATACTCCGCGATGAACATTGTATGCAAATTTATTTAAGCCGACTCTAGGGGGGTTTCTTGTATAAGAAAACAACTACAAACACTGTATACAGTGGCATCTCGTAACTTGTGCACTATTGACTCGAATTACCCATTAACTCGAGGTGATTTCAAAGTTTCCTCTTTCATATACGTATAAGTATTAAAAACACAGTTAACTTGAATTCACGGATAAATCCAGGTATTGAAAACACGGTTAACTCGAATTCACAGATAAATCGAGGTAAATCGGAGTCCCGAAGACCTTGAGTTAACGAGGTTTAAACTTTCTCATCCTTTTCATAATAAAGAAAGTAAAGTAGAATTAGTTATTTAATGTTGTGAAAATACGCGACGGAATGCTACTTGGGACCTGCCCCCTTACTTTGTACAATAAAGTTTGACATGTATTATGTATACATTGATTACATATTATAAATAATCATGTATTGTAACTTCTGCATGATTTTTCAGGACAATAGTTTATAGAAGCGTAACACCACCTGAGGCATATGGCTCCAGGACGTTAAAGAAACCATTTGATCCAAAACAGGAAAGAATTCACGTCACGGTTCGTCAACGCGATTCCGATCCCGTTTACAATGATCCCAATCCACAAATTCATGGCTCTAGGAGGCGCAGCAAAATCGAAAAAGGCTTTTCTGACCCTTACGAATCTGATGAATCTATTCCTTATCCTAAATCTCCGATTCAAAACTCAAGTAGACGCGTCAAAATCGAGGAGGGTACTTCTGAGCCCTCATCTCGGAGCCACAATCACAGGGGCCACTTCAAGATCGAACATGGTCGATCACAGCACAACGACACTGAAATATCATATGGCTACGATCTGAAACCCAGGTCCCAAAACCCGAAGAGGCATGTTAATGTCGAACAAGGCAGATCAGCCACTCGCGACACTGACTTATACGAGCACGATCCCGAACCACGGTCCAATAATCCAAGGCGGCACACTAATACCGAACGAGAAGCTCCAGAACCGTATGGTACTGACTTATACGGTTGCGATCCCTACTCACAGGGTCACAGCTCCAGAAGGCGCGCCAGGGTAGAACAAGACGATTCAGAACCTTACGACATTGATCTTGACGGTCACAATCTAGGGATCCACAACCAAATGAAATACATCAAGGCCCAACGAGACGCTTCAGAATTCAATGACACTGATAAATACGATCGTGAACCCAAACTGCGCTTTCGAAGTGAAAGGATGCACACCAAGTTCGAAAGAAATGCATCAGATTCTCGGGGCAAGGACATTATGAGTCACGTCAAGGCGGAACAGTACGCTTCAGAACTCTATGACACTGACAAATATAGTAGTGATCCCCAATCCCGGACCCGCCACCCTAGACGGCACGACATATCCGGACGGGACGTTCCCGACCACTACGTCACTGACATTCACAGTAAAGATCACCGATCTTTAGACCACAGTTCCAAAAGGCGTGATAAGATCGCACAAGATCATTCAGAATCCTACGACACTGAGATATTCGGTAATGATCCCCAAACTCTGTCCAACGATCACAGAAAGCACGCGAGGGCCGAACGGGATGCCTTAGAACCCTACGCCACTGACTTACACGAACGTGATCACCATACTCGGTCCAATGACCACAGGAAACACACGAAGGCCGAACGAGACCCTTTTGACATTGGAATATACAGTCGTGATCCCCAACCTCGGTCCAACGATGAGAGGAGCCGAACGAAAGTTGATCGAGACGCTTCAAATCACTATGACACTGCCCAATACGATCGTAATCCCCAACCTTCGTCCTACGACCGCAGAAGGCACACGAAGGAGGACGCTTCAGAACCTTACGACACCCACGTATACGGCCATGATTCCGAACCTCGGTCCGGCGACCACAAGAGGAATTCCAAGGGCGAACGAGGCGCTTCAAAACACCACGACATAGACATATACGGCCGTGATCCCAATACTCGGTCGAGCAACCATAGAGCGCAAACCAAGGTTGAGCGAGACCCTTCAGAAACCTACTACCATGACGTATACGGTCGTGACCCCCAATCCCGGGCCAACGACAACAGGAGGCACGAGAAGGTCGATCGAGACACTTCACTACCCTACGACACTGACTTACACGATCGTGATCCCCAGACTAGGTCCGACGACCACAAGAGGAATTCCAAAGGGGAACGTGGCGCTTTAAAACACTACGACACTGACTTATACGATCGTTATCGCAAACCCCGGTCCCACAACCACAAAAAGCACAAGGAGCCCGAACGAGATGCTTCAGACCCTTACGACATTGACCCATACAGTCTTGATCCCAACCCTCGGTCCAACGATCACAGGAACGATACCAAGGTCGAAAGAGACATTTCAAAACATCGAAACACCGACGTATACGGACGTGATCCCCATACACAGTCCAACGAGCACATGAATACCATCAGGAACGAACGAGACGCTCTAGAATCATTCGAAACTGACATACACAGTCATGCACACCAATCCCGGGGTCATAGCTATCGCGCCAAGATAGAACACGGCCCTTCAGAACCATACGAGGTTTACGGTCATGATCCCCGACCCCGAAACCATAAACCCGAGAGGCAGGTCAAGGCCGAAACAAAGGATCCAGAACCTAACGACTATGGCTCATATGGTGATTATAGGGAAATCCAGGATCGCAGCTCCACAAGACTCGAAGGGGTAGAACAGGATTCTTCAGGACAATACGAATCTGACGTATACGGCCATGATCACCAATCACGAGCCCACAAACCAAGGAGGCATATCAATGACCATCGAGACATTTCAGAGACTTATGACACTAACGTATACGGTCGCGATTCCAAACATCGGTTCAACGATCACAACAAGAATTCCAAGGTCGAACAAATCGCTTCAGAATCCTATGACACTGGCGTATACGGTAATGATTCCAAAATCCGGACCGTGAAACCAACGAGTCACGTCGAACGAGAGCCTCAAGAACCGTACGACCATAACGCTTATGATCACGATCATCAATCCCGGATCCACAAACCCAAAAGTCGCATTAAAGACGCTTCGGAAGCCTACGAGACGAATGTATCTGTTCCCAAACTGAAATCCCAGATTCACGACTCAATGAGATATTTAGAGACTAAACAAAGCGAATCACAACTATACGACACTTGTGTATCAGAACACTATAAAACTGAAGCACCCCAGCACCATAATACCAAACCCAGGGTTCAGGACATGAGGAGGCCCCAACAGGTCTCATCAGAACCCGTCAACACGTGTGTTTCAGCTTCTAAAACCAAACCCCGTATGCATGACCCCACAAGGCACATGGAGACCAAACAAGACATATCAAAACATTCCGTTCCAAACCAACAACCCCAGGCTTCGGTCAAATTGTGGCACACTGGGCGCGACTCACACCAACTCTACAATAAATGCCCGTTCCCAGACTGTAACCAAGTGAAAAACTTCAAAAAGAACCACAACGAGGCAAAACACTTCTTTGTGTATCACATGCCCAACCATTTGCGTCATGGCGATAACTTCACCAGGATGGGCGAATGGGCTGCATTCCTCCTGCGCATTATGGACATGCTTGAGGTCAATACCCTCGACGATCTCTTTGACAAAGTGCGGCGAAATGGCTGGTTTCCAGTGAATCGATCGGTTGAGTTCACAAATGGATATGTGGCGAAACCCGATAAAAGGATGGTGGATGGGTTTGCGAAATATATTGGTGTTGACAAGCCTGAGGATTACAGTGAAACGAATCTAGGCTCGCTCACCTTATTGGTTAATTGGCGTGTGATTAGGTGTATTATGCTGCATGGCTTGGATACAAAACAGCGACATGACTTGCGCAAAATCAAGGAGACCTATTATTTCCCCAGCTTACCTCGACGTCGCTAATGAAACAGTGTCCCTTTTTTGTATATGTTTGTAAATATTATATGTGATCTTTATATATAAGATTGTTTCTTGTGGAGGGCTTGTTGCCATTTATCTAATAAGCCGCCGCGATATATGATCTGCTACCGCACACGGCTGTCGCCTCCTATCTTCTCAATCGCTTAAGCCTATTTAAGATCACATCAACATAGCTGATTTTAACTCGTAAAATATTTTGGATATAAAAGCAATACTCGTGCACAGTCCCTTTCAAGACTCCATCGAAGGAAGAGAGCGAAAAGCAGTCACTTCAACAATATGATGGCCTGTAGTTTGCGTGCAGATGATCCGTCACGATTCAACAAGTAGGCCTATATGCCATTATCAGCGAGCAAATTATCAAACTGCAGCCATGGACCTAATATACTCTGCATCAACTACCAGCTCTCTTTGGCATTGAACTAGTCGACGTGAAAATGCCACAAAAAGCCACAGGTTGGTCCATTATAAGGTCTCAATTTTAAATTCATTTTTAATGCATTAATATTGAGTACTTGAGTGTTAGATAATGAATCAGAAAAAATGAATCAGGAAAAAAGGAGATACCTAGATTTGGTAACAGTATCACTTCCTTGATCCATAGAGGTAGATGAAACCCAACGTTTGACCTTATGGTCCGTAAAATTGATTCATTTCAATGAAATAATTTAGTGTGTAGAAGAATAAATTTACGATCAATAATATCCTTATAATTTTATTCAACTCTTTGTCCAGTCATATGAGCCTATAGTAAACGCATAAAATCATATGCTTGGCTGTTGACGAGGTAAGAGACTGGGGAAGTAATCAAATTGTCCGAAATGGTGGTTTTGGTTGTAGTTACCGTGGCCATTTAGTTTATTGGTAGCTTCCATTGATAATTAGTATTTTAGATTGTGTAGTTAGGAATAGCAAGCTTGTCTAGAATTAAGAAATTCATGTAGGGTGGGGCTCGGTGAGATGATACTCACAATGCGGACAGTCATGTCGCATGGCTTCCTATCGTATAGTTTTTTTTCTACAGACGGGGAATTTTCGGTTCAGGCCGAATACAACTTATGATCTAATTTAATTATAAATTCGTATTTCGACACTGTATCATCGTCTGGAAAATACCAGTAATTGCTAAGTATGCTGATTCATGGTTATGTATCAGTTCTCTATGTCAATTAAAGTTGAACACATTTTCTTTCGACTTATAATTTTGATCATTAAAATGATTTATATAACGGCCTAATAATCAAATTTATATTGTTATTATTTGTTTGCAGAAATCAAGGTGTGCCTCCAAATCAACGGATGCCTGGTAACGTGATGCTACCTGACAACCAGCAATTCCATAGCAACCAACCAATGCAGGGTGGAGGAGCACCATTCACAGCTAGTTCGCCTTTTCAAGACAACATGCAGATGCCTGGTGCCCCGTTTCAAAGGTGAATATTTATGAGCCTATTATGATATTATGTTCATAAAACTTTGCATAACTATTTCCCGAATGTCGACATAATAGGGATGATTTGTTTTGCTTAAGTGTAAGCGAAATTACACATTTTGATTAATTATAATTTAAGTAATTATAATTTTCTCGCGTTGTGAAAATAGTTTTGTACCTAAGTTAGTAGATATTTAATTAGATCCGGACCGAAACGATAGGCTTGGGGTGTCCGCCGTATGTCATTCCGTCTGTTTCTCTGTCATATATTTAATATAAGAGCCATACATCGAGAGCGGAAATGCCTAGAAATTCATGTTGTGCTCCAAATAAAGCTATAAATTGGTAGATGTCCTTTTTGATGTCAGATTCGGCAGTCAAGAAACGGTTCATAATCGACAAAATTAACCAAAATATGAATTATCTCGAAATTAGTTTGTTAATGCTGCTACGATAAAAAAGAGAAGTAGATACAATTTGTATGCTCAAATAAGTGTCAAATAATCAAAGATCTTAGTGTGTAGACGTGTCTTTTTCTATGTATTAATTGCGGCAAACCAAAAGTGGTTTAATACGATAAAATGTCGAATTGTTTGGAACATTGCATTTTTTGTCGATAAACTTAGCGGCAAAATATTTTTTGTTCACTCAACGGATGTAAATATTCGATTTAGATCCAGTGCCCAGCAAAAGGATAGAGGATCCAAATCACAAAAAGCTTCATCTGAGGAAATAATGCGACGATTCGTTACACCTTCATCAGCATTAGATACAGAAAATCTATCAAAAACAATAGAAAAATCAGCACGAGAGCTAAGATTGCAACTAGCATTTCAAACTACTGACGAAAGGTCAAGCCTCCAACGGGATACCAAGCCGGATCACCCTGAACCATCTAAGCCTTTTTCAAAGTCACAGAATGGTCCAGATTCACCAAAGCTATGTGCATTCCCGGAGTGTCACATAAGCTATAGGCGACTGGTAGTTCATTTCTTTGAACAACATATGCCCCAGTGGCTACAGCATTCACCGAAACAGCCTGAAAAGTGGGCGTTTTTCTTTAGACATTTATTAGATACGATGAACATGGCAACTTTGGACGATTTGTTGCAATATTTAATATCAAACAACATAGACAAAAACCTCCAAAGTGGCACTGTACCGAAACGTGGTACAGACATAATTCATATGTTTGCGAAATATTTGAAGCTCCCTCTTCGTGATTCCTATGAAGCGGACAGTATAACCTGCATTTCAATGCTCAGTTACTGGCGCGTTATATGCCAGATTATGATGAGCCTAACAATAGAGCAAAGAGTCCGAATCAGAAAATGTAGACTTCCGAAGATCATACCACCCGTATCGCTGTTGTGACTAGCACCCGAACCAATAATATCGTGAGTGTACATTTTAACTTACCCCGGTAAGCATGCATGATTTAACCAAAATTTTACTCGTTTGCTTGAACATGAATGCATTTAAGCTAATCTGAAACATGATCATTGTCAGTTTTAAAAACTTGGTAAATCTCTTCAACGTCAGATGGAGTCGATCCACCCCGTGGATTTTGTGCGGTTGGGGTTTATTTGTATTTTATAAATACATTTGTACACTTGTTTCTTGTCTCGTGTTCTCTTTGATTATTTCCATCTGCTTGCACACTTCAACATAAACATAACTAATTCGTTATCAACCAGTTCGTTACATAGACGATTCATTAAGATATTAGGCCTACCTTATCAAAAGTGATACATTTCTTACTCTTTGCATTTCTAGGGCCGAACCCGTAGCAGGCATGCAGCCAACGATGAATCAGGATATCGACCAACGGCAGCCGGGTGCTCAAAAGGGTAAACAAAGGTAAGAAAAATGTATAGAGAACTGTCTACACTACCTAAAATTCCTAAATTTATTTTTAAATTCTTCAAATTTCTAGGTGGTTCTCTGAAAGTTCAACTGCTCCAAAACCCAAAACTGTAATATAAAAAAAACTATCGTATTCTCTCTTGTAACTCGTTTAGTTGATGAACCGTTAAACGTTGTAGGACATCTATGGTTGTCTTGCGATGTTTCAGTCGGCTGTGTAACACAGTGAAAAATTGTACTGTAGTTTCAGTTCATTCAGGGAAGTCAAGTTAGGGGTAATGTGATAATGTAATAAAATAGGAAATTTCATGTTTTCAATGGATTTTGCTTTCTGTGCGGTAAGGAGCTTAAAATGGGGGAAATAATCATTCTGTGTTCCAGTAGGTGTTCCGGTAGGTGAATTTCCTCGGTGTTTAAGTTTAACGTTTTATGTTTTACCATAAATAGTTAGTTGGCATGTCGTTAGTCGAGATCGAGGCTCGTAGCCCTTAAAAATCAATCCGATGGAAACACAACACGTGTGAAAAGGGGAAACATTTATATCGGTTTGAGGATGCATCTTTCGTTCCGTTAATGATTTTGTAGTGTCAATGTACGAGGAGAGTACAGGAGGTGGTTACGGAGGTCCGAATTCGGTGCTTCCTGACGGGAATTTCATGTGAGGACAGGTGGACACTTTTAGGACACCAATTACGCGTAAAACAATGTATGAGAGTGCGAATTGCGTTCCTGCTAATAGTGTGTTTCATGATCAAATGCAGTGGTACGTTTTCCGTGCCGCAAGCAGGTTTTAGTTAAGTTTTAAAGGGAATACGAATATCGTGTCCCGTAAAAGTGTGTCTAAAGATAATTGTGTATAAAGGCTGGTGATGCGTCATCCGTGTCCCAAACTTGAGATTTTAAGATTTCCGATTTGTCGAATTAACTCAGAACTTTACTCTTATTTTCTCCGTTCGCCTTGTTAGGCGACAAACATAGACAATCCTTCAGTTTCTGTTCCCACTGTTTCAGAGAACACTCCATTTGCTGTCTCGCTCATTAACGTAGAAATCGACTTTAAGGGTGCTCCTCGGCCAACTGAACATGATTGACCAAACAATACGCATTAACCCGGTCTGGGATCTGGATTATAGTGCAAAATGTTATTGGGATGAATGAAATCGGGAAAGTCCTTATACGTGGTATCTTATATCTTATACCTCCGACCCACTGGATCTCTCCAGTGGGTCGGAGGTTGTCTGGAAGATTATTTTACTGAAAGAGTTTCGAAAACAGGTTTTTTTTATCGATTCACGAGAAGTCAAGGCACTTAGGTCAGCGCCGTTTTGATATTGCTGTAAGGCGTCAAGCGTCGAGCGTTTCAAGATGAATTTAGGGAGAGTAAGAAGTGTGACTTGTGTCAAATGAGTAAGAATCCCATGTATGATTATGACAAAAAAATTAAAAGGTAATTGTTTCGAGAGTAGGATTGTCGTGTTGGATTACCGAATTTATTCATTATAATCGGAGCACAAACTTCCAGACGGGTTGCGATATCCTAAGGAAAGACAAAGCTAGAACCAGATATGGTAGGCCCCAGTCCGATCAATGGTGTTTATAAACGGGGAGTTATCTCAGCCGACCTACCTTCAATTCCGATTCTTTGACAAAGAGAATGTCGATATCACCGAAGCATCGGTGTGTGGAAGGGTTACAAGACAGACTTATCAAAAGCTATTCAGTGCTTGAAAAACGTCTTGAAAGGGAGGCTAGGGGGACTAATTCCTTTAGTAACCGTGTTTCATACAAGAAGTGCGATACCGATCCGTAGTACGTTTGTATGGTTGGTTGTTTTTAGTGGTTCAATGTAATAAATGTGTATTTAGCTTAATTTCAATTGTTCTCTAGATAAGTCAAATAAATAAAATACTTTGTGTTACTTTGTAGCGTCTAGCGAAAGTCTTCACATGTATCATAATCTGTATCATTATGATTTGCTTAGTTGAATGGAAGAGTTTAATATGTACCTGAAACTGCTGTATTAAAGCCCTGGGCTTCTCTTTGAATGTAGGCTATTTCGCCCAACGAAATTCGAATCTTAAAGAAGCAAGCTAAGCAATAAAAAATGCACGACCGCAATCAAGAGCCCACACTACAAAAGAATGTCATACATTTTAAACTTGAAAGTTAACTGTTTTCTTTCATTACTTAATCATTAAACGGATATATAAGCCCATTTACTTTTATTCTGGTATAACTCCAAATTAAAACCCATCGGATTAATTTGAGGATGGGCCTCAATACAGCACTTCACGTGTGAATATAATTATTCATAAATATCTTAATGCTCGTTTTCTATTTGCAGTGGATTCTGCAGTATCTGCAAAAAGACAGTATCGAAGTTGAGGCGACACATTAATGAACAACACAAGCTGAAGCATGACTACTTTAGCTGTTCAGCATGTGGCTGGGCATCCTTGCGACGCCCCGATGCGTTGCGCCATTGCTCAACCTCGGGACACGGCACTGTCCTGAAAGTCCACAGCGATGATGGCTTCGTGACACTTAAGCGATGCGTATGCGGATTCGTGGCGCTCGATATAACGCAGCACCAGTGCAGAGGACTACTGCATCGGTACCGTGGCTGCGCCCTGATAAATGACACCGCGAACACGGGACCCGCATCCACTGCTATCGCGCCTAGCTCATCTAATGTCATTACAAATACTGGTGCCATCGCGAATGCGGGACCCGATTCCGCTCCCATCGCGCCTAGCTCGTCTGGTGCTGGTACCGATTCCGGTGCCTCTGCCTCGTCGCCTAGTACCGATCCCGGTGCAAGGGCGCCATCTGTTGTATCCGCGACCGATACGAGTATCGAACCCGGTGCTAGCGACACAGTTACCGATCCAACGTCGATCCTCTTCTACCATAGACAGTATTCATTTAGCAGATGGTAGTATTTTCTTTTCAGATAGTTGGAACATTTATTGTTTTGATATGATTGCATTTAACATTTATAGTTTACAGTTAACGTTGCATTTGTAAATTTGCTATTTTCATTACGAGTTTACGCAGTGCTTTAAAATTATTGAGTGTATTGATGGTTAGTGCTTTGATGATATTGAGATCCATGAATCCGCATATTTGGTAGCTTTAATAAAGTATATAAAGCAAATCCAACTTGGTGTCTTAATGTCTAATGTCTAATCTTTGAGCTATATATTTAGATTTGCCTAAATTCGAAATTTTTGCTTTATTTTTACTTTACTACGTTAAATTTTCACCTTATTTGATATCTTTTTATATTAAATTTAACGTGATATTAGCTTTTAATTTTTTCTTAGTCAAAATCTAATTCCATTTTAAAAGTGATCTTGTCTTTGGCCGCGTTGTTGTGTACCGTTTGTGGTGCGTCACAGTTCTGGCCTTATATTTACTATCTTAAAAAAAAAAGCTTGATATGTATGTGTTATCGTCACCGGTTGACCAACAGTATTTACATGTATTGTGATGTTTCGGTCATTATCATCGGATCATGGCAGCTTGTACAAGAGTGAATCATGAAGAATTTTGTTGAATAAAATATGCTCAATTTACTTATTTTTGTTCATCGTTCTCTGCCAACAATTTACAACAATGATGTTTAAACACATAGAAATAGACAGATTTGGTAGTTGCCTAACTTCATACATGTTACAAGGGGTTTGCAAGAGAGAATACGGTATGTTCATTAACAAATGCAACACGCTATTTATCGTTT
The DNA here is from genome assembly GCA_001703475.1 of Hydroides elegans. NCBI lineage: Eukaryota > Metazoa > Annelida > Polychaeta > Sabellida > Serpulidae > Hydroides > Hydroides elegans. The sequence goes on along the minus strand of LQRL01052375.1, from coordinate 19,639 downwards.
TTAACCCAGCTTTCGTGAAACGAAAACTGGGTTTGTGAGATCGGTCGGTGTCGTCCGCCGTTAGTTAGTTAGTTAGTTAATTAGTTAGTTAGTTAGTTGTATAGTAAACTTTTTCATGGAAACCTATCTCCTCCCACAGTTTTGGTCGTAGAGTTTTC
>LQRL01052372.1:0-17972 GCA_001703475.1 Hydroides elegans | reverse complement strand
ATATAAAAACCACAATCTTGAATGCCTTAAACACTAGGATATACATATGCGAATAAGTCACCAATAAAACAATAGAATGTTAATGTCATTGTCCTTTACAATAATCATATTTATTTAGTCTTCTGGGACGGGATTTATTACCACGGTTAGCCACCATGGGATTTCTAAATTAATAGGAAAATATTATTTTGTTTTCAGGTCAATAGTTCACTAACATATCGTCTTTTACAATATAGCAATATTGCAACATAATTCTTCAAAACGGTTCAAGGAAGGCCACGTCTAGACTTACACAAAACGCACCCCAAATGTGTCTAATAAAATTATGCTGTTTATATCACCCCTTATAATTCGTGACAAAAACGTGTGTGTAACAAAATGCCTATTTAAGATTGTGAACCCTATGGGGGCATTTTTGCTTTTAAACTATTATCACTTTGAGGCGATTATCTCCCATTGACTCAATGAAAGACTTTTTAAGTGTTGAAATTTGTAAATCGTAGTAAATAAAATCTAGTATTTAGGCTGCGCATTTAAAAAAAAAGTTTATACGGAATACCGGGATATTTTAAAATTTGAAGGTAAAACAACTATCATAAGCAAATATATAATTCATTTTGCGTCAAAAGGTAAGAATATCAATAGTAATATCATATTAATGCATACACAGTTAAATTTGATTTGGAGAGGCTGAATTTTCAAAATTAGTTCTCAATAATTCAACTGTTTTGTATATATGTACAACCATGCACAACTGACCATTGTGTGTTTCATAACGTATTGATTTACTTATGAGATCCATCTAAAGGACATTGTGCGATTTGGTCGATATTCATACCCCAAAAATGATGATTTCTAAAATATATCAATCCGTATATTTGTGTATATATTTTGAAATACTATTATATCAAAGTTAACTCAGTGAAATATCAAGCGGCTTGATCACTTGTTTCATATAGAAAAGTGATAACTTATATACCCACCCAAGGAGCAGTTGATTTTATCACAATGTGGTATATTCCGATATCTATTAGATCATTGTAACTATTAATGTTGTCATTTTTTAAACTTTTGACGCAATATATATTAGTAAATCATAATTAATCATGATAGATTTGATTTTGGGCCGTTTTGAAAAAAAATATACTGCATTTTGTTGCGAAATTCAATATTTCAGTAGTCTAATATATTGCTCAAAAATGGTAGGAAAAGTTCAATTTTGGTCAAGGCCGCATTCGACCCCCAAGCTCGTTTTCACATATATGGTTTATCTTTATATTATCTTATATATATGTAAAATTCAGCGTGGGGGTCGAATGCGGCCTTGACCAAACTTCGATATTTATCGCGTGAAATACACCTTCTTAAATAGGATAAATTCGAACTATTTTTGCAAAAAAAACACCCTGCTACCAGATATCGTATCGGCTTACTCACTTAAATGTTATTGTAAATATACTATTGACTCAGCTCTAATCGATATACGAAGTAATGTTGATAATACTTTTCTTGAAACCAGTTCTTTATAATTATTTTACGAACACCCCTCAGAATCCAAATGAAATTCATCCGAGTGTTTTAAGGGCGTGTTATTTGGGAAGCATGTGGAAGAGAAAATTAAGAAAAATTGTTATCAATGCTTTAGATAGTAAGCTTTCAAAATATATAAAAATATTTAAAAAATTCCACAATTTATTTTTGAATACCCAATTATGAGCTCTGGGGTCTTTTTCCTTATATAAGTCGCACATAGTCCTTTAAAAGGACTTCATATATATTTTGCAGGGTTAGGGTGTGTTTCCACGGCGGAAAAGGCCAGTGGGCTTTTCTCGTTTATTTCACTATTTTCTTTATAAGATTTTTCACAACCTCCGGAAAAGCTAGCTGTGTTCTATGGAAAAAGTGTTTCCACGGCGGTTTCTCACCCGAATCATAGATGTTTGACATTTAAAGAAATAAATTTACGTTTTTCGACAAAACGCTCCCTGAGTTTTGAAATAACCTGTGAGATTTGTGTTGACTTTCCAACTTTGTAGGTCGTAAAAGGCAACATTTTGATTTGATGTTTGACATTGTGACAAAGTGTTGCCAATTCTTAACCAGAATTTCCATGTCCTGATTAATCGTATGTGAATTTAACTTTTACATTTTGTGACAGAACGTAAATTTCATTGAATTTTAAATGCAAAGATTCTTGAACGATCACAAAAAAGGTTTGTGAGAAACCGCCGTGGAAACACAAAAAGTGTTTTGCTTTTGTTGCAGAACCGCCGTGGAAACACACCCTAAGTTGTTGGGAGTTTGTATGGTAAGTGTTCATTGCACATAACAGAATAAACAAGAATCGCCATTATTTTTCTATCCAAATTGATTTGGTTACGATTACAAAAACACAACTGCCAACATATTCAACTTGAATAAGCGTTACCTAACAAGTCGTGTTTTGTTCAATGAATTCTTATGGCAAACTCACAAACGCGTCAAGCCTTCAAAAATGCATGAGCTATTTCATTAAAAAAAAAACATTTAAGCAAGGGTTGTTATGTGAAAGCTCCGAAAAGCTTCCTATGAAGCCAGGCCCTTAAAACTAATTAGTTCACATTCACGGTCAAGCAATAGCGATAGCTTTGCCTTTTAAATTGTTTATAACAAAACTATGTTATTGAAAAAAAATATGTATATTGTCTGTTTCTAGCAATATAATATTATTATTTGACTTCGCAATTTTTTTCTAAAGTATAAAATCAAACACTTTTTTTAAAGAGTCACATCTTTCTCAAGGCAATGATTTGTCACTAAATTTATACATTTTTATTCCTATTTAAAAATATATACTTTTGTTCGTTTTTAAGAAATCACATCTCAGTGCTTTGTGAACCATTTAGACGATTACTTCATTTTAAATGTCAAAACAAATGAGAAAGTTTCGAATTTCTATTGCAATATAAGAACATTATATCGAACGATAAAGATAATGATAAGATAACAAAATTGTATCTATGAATTAACGCGAAATACGATGTGCATATATGAACGATTATAGCCTTATATAGTCAATTTGATTCTAAGACTGTACCATAAAGGAAACACATAAATTAAGAATGAATCTTTAAAATATCAGGCAGAATTGCGATTTTTGCGATCTATTCTTAAGTTAAGGTTTCTATATCAGGCACTAATCCAAATTTTATGTAATTGCCATTGCCATGTTACTGATGGCACTAATGTAAATACGAGACATTTTCGATAAGTGATCTGTTTATTTAAACGGATACCAACAGAATAATTGTGATTTTCCGATCGCAAACAAACAATATAATTTACATTAGTTTAAATGATATATACCTATCAAAAAGTATTGAATCAAATATTGTCACAGTCGTTTCTTATTTATTAATCCCACGTAAATGCGTATCATATGTAACTCCCTATTTCATCTTCGAAAATATGAAACCATATTTATATCACTTTTTTTTTGCGAAGTTTGTTCACCTTTGTGTACCTTAGTCACTTATAAGATACAATGCATTGATATTTGAAACGTCGATTAAACATTTTTTAACCATATAAATGTTTATCTCATGTGGGAATAACGCTAACCCGCTTCATGTTTCATCCAATGTTGAAATCGAATTCTGCGAAGAAAATAAATTTACAAGCATTCAAATAACAGCTAAATAATACCGACTGGTGATTCGCCGCGTTGATTATCGATAACCAATATGGCAGGATATAAATTAAATATCTTATCAATATCCGATCACGATCACCTTTAATAATTTTTGGTTTCAGGTTTTGGTTACGAACTTGCAGAATTTGAAAAGTTACAGAATTTGAAAATAAACATTTAGAATAGTTTGCCGGCGATATTTTGATTTGTTTTTCGAATCCTGATTTATCTAGCTCTCGATGATAGATTCTTTTTCAAAACGCAATTTATGCTGTTTTATTTCGCAAGCATACTTGGTTTCGAACCCGTTTCATCTTCTTTCATTTTAGTTAGCATAATTGTGTTCAAAAACCATATTTCCTGCTTCATTTCGATAACAGAACGAAACCGGAAGCGGAAATTAGCGAAATCCCGTTTCATCGATTTTAATTTCGTTTAATCTTGTTTTATATTGATATATTTGTTTAATCCAGTTTTATCTTGTTTCATTTCGATAGCAGAACGAAACCGGAAACGGAAATGAGCGAAATCGAAAATGGCGGACGGCCTTGGCGAAAGTGGTGTCAAAACGGACTGCGTGGTTGGTGCGTCAAATACTTTTGGGAAGGTAAGGTTTATAAATATCGAAAATAAGGTCATCGATTTGATGCCTGGTTGTTATCCAAAGTTTAAACTCTATGATGTTTCAGTCTCCTTAAATCAAACAGATTAATAGGGATAATAAAAGGATAGTCAAGTTAAAATATCTTATAGCAAACGATTGAAAAACCTTCTGTATTTAAATGCGTAAAGAAATGTTGCTAAATCTTTGCATGTGACGGTTTGTTAGAAAAGCAAAGATATATCCTCAAAACCATTTAGTTAATTTACACACAAAATGCCCGTTCCTGAATAGGTTCTGAATTTTTAAACATTCAAATATATTTTATCTTATTTATAAAGGCACCTATACACATATAGAAGTCTATGCATTAATATACGTCCATCTTTTTGTTCTAGGTCAGCTAAGTAAAAGTGCTGACGAGGAAGAACTCATTGAAAACACAGGTGAGTTGAAATCTCGATCGACGTTGTTACATCAACGCTTCCCAAAACACGCAACGTTCGAAAAGCACAAACACGCGATGGTTGTTTTTATCTGGTCCTGTCTGATTATTGTTCCGATGTCATTTCATTTGTGACAGCATCCTAAGTTTCTTTCCAGAATGACTTTGCGTTAAGTATGTTTGAAGAATAATGCGCCGGATTGGCAAACTAGTGAACCATGACGTTATGTGAAACTCATTCCCCTTTAGAATGCTGAGGTCACATTATGACTTCAAGCTAGGTCATGAAAAGGTAGCGGTTTCAGTTCTCCATTAAACTATTTACTCCGCATTATAAGCCCCAATCATTGGAAGATATGGTTTGTTATGTGACAAGGCGCTCAAAGATATGAACATTTACTAGATTACAATTTCATAGCCCCAATCCGAGGAACTTTTGTTAAAGTCAGTAGGCCTATTGCTCGGAGTTCAAGATTAACTACATGTACATCATGTTTCATCTTTTATAAAGTGTGATTTGTTGTCTGTGAAATGGACTAACATTTATTTAGATTTATTTATGTGTTTATAACCCGTGTAGACCTTGTCTTTTAAGATTAAATTTATAAAGAAAGCTTTTTAGGTGATGTTTAATTCTAATTGGCCTTAACCGATTTTGATGCAGGGCTATCACTAGAAAAATAAAAGATGTTGCTGAATGTCATGTAAAATTGAAATATTATTGACATATATGATACGATCCCGGCCATATTTTTTTCTTCAATTATTTGAATCTTTGTTTTAATTTTTTTAGTCAGCATTTTATGCTTTTGGTCGTTCAGCGATGATATTCGATTGAAATTTTCTTAAACATTTTTTTTTTCAATATCTCTGAGGTGTACCCCACGACATTTTTTTCAAAAAAAAATAATAAACTACCTATAAACAACATTGGAATTACGAAAAACAACAAAATAATGGTTTCTAATCATTAAAATGTTGCAAAAAAGGTGTACACCTTTTACAAGCCGGCCGGGCTTTTTTTCTCCTTTTCTAGGAACAGAAAAGGAACACCTTTTGCGAGAATTGAAATGTTGACTTTAACTTAAATACCTTTGAAACGTTGCAAATAACAGCTTAAATGACAACAACTGGTATATTAATTCCATTTCTATTAATCTCACAAGTTATTACGCTAACTGAGATTTTAAAATGGCCAATCAATTCAATAAAAAAAATAAATAAAACAATTCTTGCCATTTGCGTGCAAGACGATTCTATTTGCATAAATGATAATTAATAGAATCTTAATAGACTAATGGACTGTCAGATTTTTTTAAAGTTATGTAACGTGTGATGAACTTTGGCTTATTGTACTTATTGTATATAAATGTTGAGAAAATATAAAAAATCTTGATTAACAATCAGTCTAGCGTTTTTCAACGAACTTAACATGCCCAAAAATTACTAAGTTGTACGTTACCTTATTATCATACATTATAAACCAACATCAGGCCCGAGTTTAGAATGGTGCCCTCGTAACGGGAACTCCCTGCATGAAAGCTCTTCTACTATAACAAAATCTACTCCTCCCTCTGGATCGGCTCTTATACCATGTCAACCCGACCCCCTCAACCCAGTTTTTTTTATTTTCTGGAACATTACAAAACTTCTAACGAGAGCGAAATTCCTGTAATCAAATTAAACTATATTTTCTATTTAGTTTTCAAAGGAAATCAACCCTCTCATTCTTATAAAACGTATTATCAAACTGCAATCTATGTTAAATGAAATAAAGTTGGCTGTCCAAATATATGAAAAAATAGGGCATTCCCCGAAACCCAAAACGAAAAACTCTCTCATTCTTCTTCCCATATATCCTTCCTCTAGATTCGCGCTTCGAGCTGACGCCAACACGACGGAAGGCCCTGGCCTTTCTACTTCCGGCTTTCATTTTCCATTTCGCATGGTGGGCCATTATGATCAATAACAACTACTGGCATTTTTTCGAAGACAAATATCCCATGAGTATAACGATGATCTTCGGATCTATCATCGCAGGTAGGTAACTAGGCCAGTGCAATAAGTATTGCTAGTTAGCGATTAAATGTAATGTTTGGACCATGATGTGCTTTAATTTTATGAGATCAAAAATCTGCTTAAATTATTCATTTGGTTAATATTAAGTTCAGTATATGAATATTATATTGAGCCAAGTTTTGCACATTCAACAAAACCACAAGTAGCTGATGCAAATGGACCTCTTTTATGAATCCTTTTATAAAAGCTGCCCATTTTAAGATTCATTAGGTCAATTCTCAGCACGATTTTTTATATGAACTCTTCAGCTTTATATCACATATTATCAGATATTCTTTCTTAAAATGCATCTTTAATTGGACTCATGTGAACTATGATGGGTAGTGCTTTAACATAATTCCTAACCACTTATTTTGTTTTCAACTTTCTTCAGAATCATAATTGGACCACATATTATAACTTACACAATACTATGGCGCGGTCAGACTCGTGCGAAATTATCTGTGATCACTGCGAAAAACATTATATATCAAGAATCCCTAGTATTCATTATGAAGGTTATTTTGATTCAACAGCGTTCAGAGAAATTTCGCTTGATCCTGGCTACAAAATAAATGAAGTTGGGACGCATTTATATTCGCTAAAATATAAATAAAATTTTTATTTATAAAAATATTAAATGGACAGTAATTATTTTAGACCTTAATTTTCAGCCCGATTCTTAACTCAGTATAGGCAACATGCAAATTTAACAACTTTTATCGGTTTATTTTTTCAGGCATGACAAGCGAAGGCGGCGGCGCCATCGCGTTTCCGGTCATGACTCTCGTACTCGGCATCTCGCCCGTGATCGCACGAGATTTCAGCTTCATGATCCAATCCTGCGGCATGTCTGCAGCCGCGTTCACAATCAACTTCATGAAGATCAAACTGGAGCTCAACTCGATCCTCTGGTGCTCGATAGGTGGCGTTACGGGGCTAATCTTTGGCCTACATATTATCGATCCGAATCTGACGCCACCGCAGAAGAAAATGGGGTTTGTCAGTATTTGGTTTTCGTTCGCGTTCGCGCTCTACCTACTCAATCGCAATCACAAGCGAACCACGTTCATCGCGATACCCAACGTGAACGCGTGGAAGATTGTGGTGTTGCTGCTTACCGGTTTCGTCGGCGGTTGCTTTTCGTCGTTCGCCGGAAGTGGCATCGATATATGCAGTTTCGCCATTTTATGTCTGCTTTTCCGCGTAACCGAAAAAGTCGCGACCCCAACCTCGGTGGTTCTGATGGCCATTAACACGTGTGTCGGCTTCTTTTGGCGCGGTCTCGTTATGCAAGATATCGATCAAGAAACATGGGAATACCTCATGGTGTGTATCCCCATAGTCGTCTTTGGCGCGCCTTTCGGCTCTTTGATGGGCAGCCATTTCCATCGCCTCGTGTTGGCTTTCTTTGTTTACGTCGTCGACATGGCCGCACTAATTGGTGCGTTCGCGATCGTGCCTCAAACGCCCATGCTTGCGGGTGTATCATGTGGTATCATTGTTGTGTTCTTTGTGTTTTTCGTGCTGCTTACACAAGCGGGGACGGCGCTTATGAAGCACAATCTGTCGGCGGCTGGCAAGACGGGGACCAATGAGATGCAAGGGATTGAATGCGGTTTGGAAAATGGCGGCAGTGGCGCCGGCGCGAAAGCAAAGGAAGCGGAAGGGGGACAGCATGATAATGCCGCTTATAATGCGGAATAACTGTATTTTTGGAGTTTCGCTGGATGTAATAAAAGTGGTGCGTTGGGAACATATTGCAAATAAGTAAATATCAAAATTCGGCAAGTAATTTTCCGGACCGACCAAGAAGACTTATCAAAATCAGTCGTCTTTACTAAATCAACTTTAACTGTGTTTTCTGGACTAATTAAATCACTCTTTTCGTGAAGTTGACGGATGCAAGCAAACGCCCACTGCGTGACAGTTTGATAACATATGTATGATATCAAAATAAAAGTAAACGCTTTTTCGAGAGAGATTCGATATTTGTTGCTATATTTGAGAAATGGTTTTTTTGTACTTCTTTTACATAACGACGTTTTAAAGGGTTTTCTTTTTTTTCGCACTAAGTAGACTAATCGAAATCGCCCGACTTCACAAAAAAACTTTTTAAGAAGTGTTTTCAGAACTAATTGAAACAATACGTTCCGTTAATGTGACGAATGCAATGCAACGCCGACAGCGTGACAGTTTACTTATATATTTATGATACAAGAATAAAAGTAGATTTTTTTGTCGATTCGACTTGTGTTTTTATATTTCTTTTGTCGGAATTAGTAGACCAATCGAGATAGCTCGACTTCACACAAAAAACTCAAAAAGTGTTTTCAGGACTAATTGGAACTAAATTGGAACTTTAACGAAAGCCACCCAACGCCAAATTCGTGACAGATTACTTATATATTTATAGAGTTATCATTAAAATGAAGCTTTTTAACAGTGTTTTAACTGGTTTCGCTTTTTAATCGGCAACAACCGTTACGTTTTTGCTGTCTCCTCAATGCTTTGTATTGTTTAAGAATTAGGCGTAAGAGATTACGTCATATTGATGGTTTGGTTATTGAAATATAATATTTTTGAAGTAATTAAATATAAGTGATGATATGAGCTTGAATAAATAGAAATTAAGAAGAGCGAGACAGGTCGCATTATGCTATCCAATCGCACGGGTATGATATAGCATAGCTATATTTTTTAACATAATTTAAATTTCAAATTAAGGCATGTTTGTTTTTAATTTAGGGGTTCAAAATTATTCCTCTTCATCAACTTTTTGACAAAAAAAGATATCTAACCATTTTTTATTCGTCGTATTTTATGCGTTTATTAGACTAGAACATAACATATATGTGTATTATTTTAACAGTTACTTTTTATACAAACTATTTAGTCTAGATTGTTTAGATTATACAAAAACAAACTATATTTTTTGCTATCATGATTATGATTTAAGTTTTAAGTTTGTCTGGAACACACAAATCTATCACTGAGTCTCCCCTCGCTTGAGCTTCTAAGAATTCAGCTATCTCGAGAAAGGAAATATTTGAGTAAAATATGCATTTTTCCGATCAAGTTAAATTGTTAGAATTTTTACCTAAACAACATAGAATCTATTTGTTGAAAAATTCTTTAACATGATGGTTCATTGGTCAAATCACTTAACATTTTGCTTTCCCAAGAGCAAAGAATATAGTAGCTAAAACAAACGTCTACTCGGCCATGACCAACGTTACATAAGGCTACATTAGTTGCGACAAAACGACAAACCTGTTTTTTAGGTTATTTTTTTTTTAATATTAAATTACTTAAGTGTACACGTGAAATAGTATTATTTAACTTGAAATGTAAAAGTTTGGCCAGGCTTATGTTATATGTTATACCCGGTAGTCACTTGCAAAATTAAACGATTATGTAACTGTCTTATTTATTGGAGTGACCCCGACACTGTAATAAATTAGACAGTTACATAGTGGTATAGGGCGTATACTTTGTCGATTAGGTCCAGTTAGTTCTGTTTAAATAAAAAGATAAATATACAAACGCTTCTAGCCTTACAGATATTTTAAAACCCGTTCATGAAAGGATAGCTATATAGCAGGAGTACCCAGCGATTTATTTGGTGAAATATCTATTCTGCTTGAAAATTTTCCTTGATTGCATTTTCAGAATATTTATAGAATGAGTCTTACTTATTTTATTTCAAGAAATCTGGTTAATTTAAATTAATTCTATAAACGAAATCGACCATGGTTTGAGCGAATAGGGGTTGGATTATAGGAATATACTATTTTTAGTGAGCTTTCAAAGATGTATGCCCCCTTGTAGATAATCTATTCTTGCTGGTATCGTGTTGGCAAACGATTGTTTTGCCTTTCCTTACTAAAAATATAAAGAATAAAGTTTTAACTTAATGGAACTCAGACCACAGTGAGGCACGATCCCCCGTGTAGCAAACAACTCTTTCAGGTGTATAAATTTAAGTTTCATCCGGTTTGCCTCTGACCTATGAGAGATCTTTCGCGGAATCACAAAATCAACAAGTTCAGACCCCGTAACTTCGACATTTTTTGGTCGATCAAACTGAAACCTCGACGTCACACATCTGCAATATCTTATTTCCCTGTGTGAAGTTTCAGACCCCTAGGACAAGGGCTTCATTATATTGTAACAAACGTGCCGCGTACAAAGCGGTTTATAAATATCCCAAATTATCCTATACTGGTTCTCTTTTGATGCCAAATTGGACTTGAATGGGCCCAGTGGTTTAGGAGATCTAGCGCGTACAAACTCATGCCTAAGTACAATAATGTGGGATTTTTCTAAGTTTTGGAAAATATGGAAATTTTGGTCCAAAATCAAAATCAACCCCCCCCCCCTTTCACACCTCCTATATTTGTTCTCTTTTGATGCAAAGTCGTAATCGCATCGGCCCAGTGGTTAAGGAGATATGGCGCGTACAAATTTAGCGTGACGGACAGACGGACAGACGGATGGACGGACAAACTGAAACCTATATCCCTCCGTTACACGGGGGATAATAATATTTCACCACTTTGAATGTCAAATGAATACATGTCATACCAAAATGAGTCATATTAATTGCTAATTAAAAACATGGTGGCTGGGTACTCTTGCTATTGCAACCGTAAAGGCTGCTTCACCACCTACCTGTTCCCACATAAAGATGTGCTGGTTGAAATACAATTGAATCTGTTCGTTGGCGGTGTTGATACAGAGTTGCTCGAAGCTGTTCTGCTCGAAATTCTCGAAGCCGAATATATCCAGGATGCCGATGACATTGTCGTCACTCCTGTTTCATAAAAGAAAAGAATGTGTTTAGTCTTAATTGTGCATAGAGTCTATGACTTTGTGCTGGTTAAAAAGCTGCTCGCTTCCCATTTTAATCGATTATGCAAGCACCCGTCATATTTCTAAATTGCTTAAATTGGATTGTTGCATATTTCGGTCCATTATATTGTTCTTAGATATACTTAACGCGTTGAAAATAAAATCACAACTATAAAAGAAAAATCATTAGTAAATACGACAACTTTATTGACAAAATTTTACATTTTATTTCTGCTGACACGAACATTAAATATTTTATTTTATAATTGCAAAAATTACTAAATTATAAAAGAAGCTCAAAGAAATAAAAACTTGGAAGCAGATTTTGTACCGGTGCTGTGTATCGGGCGCCAAAAGGACATTGATTCTATTGACTATCCAGCTAAAGAGCCTCCCATAAAGCGCCTTGGCAACCGCGTCGCGTACAGTCATCGCTTCTTCGTTGCTATGGTTACGCACGATTGTCTCACCCCTAGCAACCATACCGGAAGTGGTCAGTGCTTCGCAGAGTTCGCGGGTGTCGATGCCGACTAGTTGGGCAACTATAAGTAAATAGGTTTGAAACAATGTTTTAACGAATAATGTGAGGAAAATTATTCATCAAATACATTGTGGCACAGGTCTTAGCTGTGATTTAGGATTTGTTATCTAAATAAAATATACTTCAATATATGCTTTTAATCATTTTTTTTTATTTTTGAAAAGTGCTCTGTTACGGGTTAAGTTAAATTGAAATAAATCTCTTAAGTGAATACTGCTTGAGTGCATGATTCATTTGTATGCAATGAGTATATAATTTCCTACGCGGCTTTAACCTGTAATTAAATCTAGTAGTCAAAGAATTATTTAAGATATCTTATAATATACGTAAAAAAATCATGACGAACCGATCTTCGCAGTGTTGAGGTTGGACACTTTGGTGGCGGTGTGGTGTTTGTTCTCGGTTTCGGTGAAGTCAAGGTTCCCTAGGTGCAAGATGGCGGCCAGGATATTGTATACCATGGTGATCTCCTGAAACAAATTGATAAAAAAAGATAATCATTCTACGAGATGTTCCTTAAATATTTTAGAAATATCACTACTTTTATTAATATTTTCAAATATCATGTCAAACCACATTTTCATTCTCAAAATTCTAAAACGTAACAGGTTTGAGAAAGACAAATTTATCGAAACTTTCCGCAAAATGTTAAAACTGCATTTACTGTTTTTGTTTTATTTGATATCTAGAAACTTTCGACAAAAATACTTAAACGGCAAAAAATACATCAGAAAAGAACACATTTTACAACTTAGGAATGAACCATGTGTTTAAACTTACATGAGGTTTGAACCCGATGACCTCGAAACATTTATGAACGGCCTTGAACTTGATCCGATTAAGGGCACGACTCGAGGAGCTGCTCTTGCTCTCATTTAAATATCTGCAATGAATGAATAAATTTGATAATAACACAATGAAAGCTTGTATGACATGCCCAACCAATAAAGCCATTTTTTGGAAATTTGTCAGATGGATCAATTTTAAAGAAGAACATTTTTGTAAATTTTGAACAACACCTTTTGAGGCGCTCTTCTACCAATATCCGACGCATTGTATTCACAATCATTAGTTTCACGATTAAGCAATGAGATTTTAGATTTTGTTAACTCGATGGTACAACAAATGATCGGACAATCAGTCGCCTGAAAGAAAGAAAAATGAATTTCGCTCTAAGTTTATCTTAAATAACCAGTTCACTCTGGATCTGTTGTCTTATTAAAAATGGGAGCCTGTGTACCTGTAAGTGGTATTGCTGAGATGCAATGTGTTCAGGCGATCGTTGTTTGGCAATCCATCATACAAGTAGTAGAACATGTGGAAGTTGCGTTCTTTTCTGAAAATACGAAAACGGTGAAAATATTCATAAAATAAATAGATAAAATAAAATAATAAAGTTGCGTTCAGCGGCCCTTTGCGTCTGCGCCTGCGGAATTAGAACTGGAATAAAATATAGTAATCCCAGTGGAATTAATACCGATGAGTTTGCAATTATTTTATACCTAATCCAATGCCGCAGACGCAGACGCAGAATTAATACCGCTGAGTTTGCAATTATTTTATACCTAATCAAATTCCGCAGACGCAGACGCAAAGGGCTGCTGAACACACCATAATACATCATATTGTTAACCTTTTATTAAATAGAACGGTTTAAGGTTTGTTTATTATTATATCGATGAACGAAAACAGTTATTGCTATACATCGTAAATGCTTTATTGATGTAGACAGCCTGTCCTCCAATTCTTACTTGGATTATCTGCTCTGATTCAAATTCGAGGCAATCGGTAGGAAAAAACATTCAATCATTTTATGTTTTTTATATATTGTTTTTTTTTTTTATCCAAAACGGTTTCATTATACTCATAGCCACAGAATTCAATACGTTTTGCGCAAAATGGATCTACTTACTTATTCTGCTGGACGACGCGGGACTTTTCAAGTAAATACTCAGTGATTTTGGCTGAAAGATATAAATCACCAAAGGTTAATAATTATTTATTGATTTCAAGATATCATATTAAGAATTGATTACAAGCACGTTTGTTTCAATAGTAATTAAAGGTATTGAGATCTACATTTTTGTGTATATGTTGATGTTTTTATGTGAAAATGTATAGTTTAGTAAGAAAATAAGAATCTGTAACTTTGAACCACATTTTTTTACTACATTCAATTTACCACTAATGAAAATCCAAACTTAAAGAGAACGCTTAGTTCTTCGGTCAGTGTTCGGTTATGATAACACGATGACTCGAGATTTATTACATTAGCAGTCAGATTCATAAAATGCAACATACTTACCACCAGTGACCTTGCCAGTTTGCGTGAAGGTCATCTCCAGGTACTTTCCAAAGCGACTCGAGTTATCGTTGATGACAGTGGCCGCATTACCGAAGGCCTCAACCAAGGGATTGACTTGAAGAATGCGCTCCTCAAGGTTTCGGTTGGCGGCCTGTAAAAATGGAATGTATTTTTTATAGTCATTTAGTGTGACAGATTCGAAATTGATGCTTCCTTAGCTGTTGAAAAGTGAGTATTTGCAATATGTATATATGAATCAAGCATGGCAATGGTTTAAAAAAATAAAGCCAACATCGGAATGTTTTATGTCATTTTCGACACTAACTTACGTAATAATTGATTTTGAACCGACATAAAAAAGGAAGAAATATAGTATCTCAATATAATTGTTAATTGTCAATAATAAGGATCGTCCTTTCCATTTTTATATCTCATCGACTAACCTGGCCAAGCGTAGTAAGTTGTTGTACGAGCAGGTTTGCACTTTCCGTCTTGCCCGCTCCACTCTCTCCACTGATCACAACGCACTGCATTAAATCCAAAGACAATATTTCATATTTTTGCATGTCAATTATTAATGACAAAAGTTTATCTATTTTAAACTGGATAATAAATATAAACACCTAAATGTAAAATATATGGTTTGAATTTTTCTTCTTCCTGTTTGACTGAACAAGATCGTAATGCAAGGTTTTTAATTTTTAAAATTGTTTTTAATTATTTTCTAAAAATTATTATCCACATTCTATAATATGGATCACAAGTGAAATGCGCCCTCCGAGCCTCCGTACATAAACGTACCTGGTTGTGTTTATGCAAAAGCATTTCGCTGTGACTCTGAGCGGCAATGGCGAATATGTGCGGTGGGTTTTCAGTGCGCGCCGCCGTCCGATATCGCTCTGACCACTGCAAAAAATGAATAAAGAAAGTAACGTTACTCTTTTATTTCAACTTTATGTTTCATTCATTTTATTTCTCAAGAAAAATATTTACAACATTTATGATTGGTCCCCATTTGCAATCAAAACAACAATGTATACCAACCTACTCGGCAAGACGTCCACGGACATTGAGCGGACGCCCAACTTTGGGCCCGTATGAAAGTTTTCCGGACGTCCTTACTCGTCGCGGACGTAGAAAAGACGTTGCAGCGACGTCACGTCCGAATGCAACGTACTATGGACCACCCTTGCCGAGTGGGAACACGTATAGGCATTTATGAAACTCTACATCACACTCATAGATTCTACTGTGTTTGACTTCATTTTCACAAATAATAGTTGTCCCTATTATCATGTTGTACGAACCTGTTGCGTATAGATATTGAGAGGCGTAAAAGGGTTGACGGCCAGTAGGATTTCTCCAATATATGTGTAGACCAACCCGCTGTTGTAGCGTTCTTCTAGCTCATCAACTATCACATCCTGACAGTAAAAATATATCTCGGATATTTTAAAGATATTTTGTCTTGAAATAAAATAAGATGAATGTATATCCTTGAAATCATGTGCAATAAAATAGTGGAAGTAGAATATGGTCAGATAAAAATAATTTGCTCTTCGGGTGCATGTGATGATTTCAATTGTGTGTCTTCACATCGGAACAAATCCATTCATATGCTGTAATATTGCAACGTTCCTCCGTCAATCGGTAGACTATAAATCTTGTCGACCAAGCTTTCGTATTAGATAAGATGACAAAGCCTTTAATCATATACTATGGGCAGGTTTAAAATAAACAAAAGATACTCAATCAAAAACCGCAATGTATAATATTCAACTGTACATGAATATTTTTAACTATTTAATCATCATATACTATAAACATTAACAATACGAACCTCAGTGAGCGTATCTAGAGTGGCTAGGTCGTCGACCCCAGGCAGTTTGGAATCGATCGATCCGGCGCGCGATCGCAGTTGACCATGTTTGGTGGTCGTGTAGGGTTTGTGGAGTTGCGCGTGCGTCGTTGCCATCAACTCTTGGAGTTCCTGTTCTACCTAATAATGTCATATAGCAACAAGAATGTTACTTAATTTACCGGGATATATATCTAACCGCAACAAAGGTAGTTAAAATTAATATTGATATGAGTAAAAATGCACTGTTTAGCAATGTCTCTAACCAGGATCCTAAAAGAACAATGTTGTTTATTACATTACCAAAATGTTGCTTCAACATTTAGCCATTGCGAAATATTGCTGATTGAACGAGGGCCCAAGCCACATTTTAAGCTAAGCTAAAACTGTTGCAATAAGAACTCCCGATTTTCTTAGCAAATATTATACCTCACTAATGTCCTTGGGTATCTGCTTGAAGAGAGGATGCTCCAGCAACTGCCGAACGTGAGGTCGCTTCTCGAAATCTTTCACTGCGCATCTATGCGTAACATATGATATATATAATATTGATGATGACCAAACGGTATTTATTATTTATCTAATATCTAGATAACCCAAGGGCTAGATTTGGGAAGTTTCTGCACGAGCCTGGCATTTCTACTTATTCGATGATTTGATATATTTCTTATAGAATGGCCTCAAATTTGAAGGGTTCGCGCGATATATTTCTTAACAAACACAGATGTTATAAGATATCTATCTTACCGCGAGATAAAATTTCTAAGGTGCTCTGACCACATGGTTGGATCACTCAGTGTCGGAGGGGCGCTCCTATAAGATAAAATTACAATTTCAATTAAAAGCATGTTCGCTTTATGATTGTTTTTTTTTTCACTAGAGCTAATAAATACAAAGCATGACCATATACTTTATGTCTTGCGTTGTTTCTGATAAACATATATATTTTATTTATTTATTCAATTTATATGAATATACATCAGATAGAAAATATTTTACACTCCTTAAACCTAGCAAATAACCGGTTTAAGTAAACATAGTCACGTACCTTGGTATTTTAAAAAGCGCTCGCATCGGGTGTAGACTGGCATAGGGCGGTTGGCCTTCGGCTAGTTCTATGGCCGTGACGCCGATCGACCACACGTCGCATCTGACGTCATACGTATAGTCTAGTTGCTGCTCACACGCAATGACCTGTCAAAGAGAAAAAATGGAGATCGCCTACCCTTAATGACACCATTAGATATTTAGATTGTCAACGCTACATAACTTGAATGAATAAAGGCATGTTTTCGCGGAGGTGGCATATATATGTGGCAGTATGGCGAAGAGGAAAAATGGCTACATAACTTGAATGAATAAAGGCATGTTTTAGCGGAGGTGGCATATATATGTGGCAGTATGGCGAAGAGGAAAAATGGCTACATAACTTGAATGAATAAAGGCATGTTTTAGCGGAGGTGGCATATATATGTGGCAGTATGGCGAAGAGGAAAAATGGCTACATAACTTGAATGAATAAAGGCATGTTTTAGCGGAAGTGGCATATATATGTGGCAGTATGGCGAAGAGGAAAAATGGCTACATAACTTGAATGAATAAAGGCATGTTTTAGCGGAGGTGGCATATATATGTGGCAG